>JZKD02S0641528.1:0-15647 GCA_000966675.3 Picea glauca
ATTGTTAGGCATCAAAAATGCATATAACCTTGGTTGTGGCCACCTTACAGTTTTTGGTGATTTTGAACTTGTTGTGAATATTGTACGTAAGATTTATTCACCAAGCAATAAGTTACTTAAATGTTATACTCAAGTTGTTTGGATGTTGATTTCAAATATGTTATCATTTAACATCACTCATGCTAAGAGAGAACTTAATTCAATGGTTGATAGGTTAGTTGTTTTTGCAGCATCTCCTACCCGACAACTTTTACCTCAAAGACTAAATTGTATGTTCCAATATCTATATTGTCCTCACATCCCTGATAATGTAGAATCATGGCAAGTTTTCTCGAGCGATGAAGGCATTTGTGCTTTCATACAAAATGAATTGTTTAAGCCCAAAGAAATCATCTCGATTTAAGATGATAAATTTCCTAAGGGTTTGACTCCTCTCGAAAGTTTATTTTCGTCAAGTGATGTAGGAAACAAGGAAACACATAAGAAAGAAGAGTCAAAGAGGAAAGTTGGTGATACCATTTCCTTGAATATTGGGACACTCGAATCTCCAAAGATCATTAAATTAGGTACCCAATGTTTTGATGAAGAGAAAGCGAAATTCAAAGAATTACTCCATGAATTTCAAGATGTTTTTTCCTGGCCATACGAGGATCTTCGTGGTTTTGATCCTGGTCTCATACAACATGTCACTTCTATCAAGGAAGGGTTAAAACCTGTTTGTAAAATACAAAGACCTATTAACCCTACACTTGTAGCCACTATTAGGAAAGAATTGGAAAAATTGTTGAAAGCTAATATAATATTTCCAGTTAAGTATTTTGATTGGGTTTCAAATCTAGTCCTTGTTCGGAAAACTACCAGCCAGATCAGATTATGTGTCAATTTTCATGCATTGAATAGAGAAAGTGTCAAATGCCATTTTCCACTTCCCAATATGGAAATGATTCTACAACAGGTTCCATGGTATCAAATGATGTCCTTACTTGAAAATTTCTCTGGGTATAATCAAATCAAGGTAAAAAGGACTCATAGATATAAAACCACATTTACCACACGTTGGGGCACATTTCCTTATGAATGCATGCCTTTTGGATTATATAATGCAGATGCCACCTTTCAAAGAGATATGCACATAGTTTTTGACGATCTAATCGGTAACATTATCCAAGTTTATCTTGATGATTTGACTATTTATTCTAAAAACCGGTTGGATCATTTTGGTCATCTTAGAAAATTTCTCATGCATTGCAGAAAGTTTGGCATTTCTTTAAATCCTTCCAAATCTGTTTTCAGTGTCACAAAGGGAAAGCTCCTTGGTCACATAATTTATGATTCAGGGATAAGTATAGATCTCGAGAGGATTACTGCCATTATAAACCTCCCTTCCCCCATCTCCAAGAAATAAGTCCAAGCTTTCATGGGAATTATTAATTTTTTCTGTAGATTTGTTCCTAATTTTGTTTTCATGGTTAAACCAATCCATAATATTCTGAAGAAAGATCATTCTTTTTCTTGGACAGATGATGTTGAGAATTATTTCCTTAGAATTAAGAAACCAATCAATTTCGCGTCGGTTCTGGCGAAACCGGATTTCAAGAAAGACTTTATCATATATACCAATGCCACCGAGGAAGCGATTTTTGCTATCCTCTTATAATGTGATGACCAAAACAATGAAAAATATGTAGCCTACATGATTCAAATTCTATCAGACGACGAGATCAAATATTCATATATTGAGAAACATGTTTTTTCTCTTGTCAAGACTATAGAAAAATTTCGCCATTTTATTTTGGGAAAACAAACGCAGGTAAAAATCCCTTTTTTTGTTGTCAAGTTTATGCTTTCACAAACTTATCTTTCAGGAAAGCTTGCACATTGGCTTGCCAAAATTTAGGAGCATGATTTGACGATTATGACTTTGAATACAATCAAGGGACATGATTTATCCCTTCACTTAGATCAACACCCTAAACCAAGTGAAGAACTGGATGACCAAGATAATCCTCTTTCAGCGTTGTTTTATATTGAAAATTAGAATCTCTCTCTATCCAAACATCCTTGGTATAAAAATCTGGTGTATTATTTTCAGTATCAAAGGTGTCCAAATGGTTTGGATCCTCACCACAACGCAGAGTTACATTTGAAGGACAACCTTGCACTATCAGTGATCATAGTCTAGCTAATCCAACAACTTTAGCCAGACGTGTGAAAGAGGGTGGCCCTGAGAGGGTTTTTCCAGGGGTTGTTTACCCGAAAATATCATGTGTAAATGTGTTTGGTTTTTGTTTTATGCTTCCTCTAATGTTTCATTGATAACCTAATTGTGTTGTTAATAGTGTTATCCCCATTTTGTGGGATAACTAAGGAGATTATGTCTCAAGGCCCTCAGGTTGTAGATATGGAGTGTCGAGAGATTACATGACCAGCAGTATCCAATTTCACAGATGGAGACCCTTCTCACCACCACATAGGTCAGGATTTTCAGATGGCATCCACCACACCAGCTGGCTTCCAAGAGGCAATGGGCCTTTCTCCATGAGGTACAAGTCAGGTATTATGGTTAGTGTCATTTCAATATTTGAGGAATTTTGAGTATGTTGTATCTTACACTGCTTTATATTTCATGACATATGCTTGGCCATTATGCCTTTTTGCCTATTTCACCTTGGTGGTTGACATTGTGCCCTAGTAATTGGTCTTCCTCGAGAATGGTTTTTCTACTAAGAAAACCCTTGAAGATCCATCATGTCACTCCCAACCATACTTACCACTTTCCATCACTTAAATCCCCCATTTCCTTGTCTCTTGGTATTTTATGGTGTATTGACCCAAGAAGGGGTTGTCCCTCATTCTATGGGAAGATGGGGTCGAAGGCCTAGAGGGATTATTGTTGGCTAAAATATAAAATCCCATATATATAAACCTTCCACATGCTTCGCCCAGGGATCCCCCAAGAAAGCACTGAAATTCTTCTTTATAAGAAAAGGGGGACCCTCAAGAATAAATGATAGAATGCTTAGGGGGTTAGTTGTAGGATAGGAGGTCTCATCACGAGTCGGCCTATCATGATCATGGGTATCTAGCAGTATCAAAATACCATCATCTTTCCACCAAGACAGGGTAATGGACCTCAGTTGCACAACTAAGAGAAAGGGGGTCTCATCACGAGCCAGCCTTCTCATTTCTGCAAGGTATTTGTGAGTGACATTGTCATTATCTGGACACAAAACTAGGACAGTGACCATCAACTCGTCCTTAAAACATGAAATAAACAAAGAATGTAAAAATGATGGGATTGGAAAAAGTGCATTGCAAATGAAGGTGCCACACATCATCTACAAAGGCACCAATGGATGAGACATTACAACCCCTTGTATGTCATGAACCCCATGCCCAGTGAATCTTGATCCTTAAACACTTCATCTATTTCACATGGCTTAAAGAGGGATCACTTGGAAAACACTCCTTGAACTAGGGAAAGATCTACCCAATAGGACACCTCGTCAACCCTCCCATATCCAAGCTTGGAAAGTCACATAATGTCTTTGAGCACTTATTTGTTTGACCAGGTAATCTTTGATGCACATGCTTATGTGGCTCATTTATTGATTTGATTTACTCACCATGATGTTATGACTTGATATCCTTGGAGGGTGTTCTTATTTTTCTTTGCAGGACCTAGTTGGTGGATAGTTTTAGAGGAACAAGCCTTGCTTGGGCTTCCATGGGGCTTGAAGCCCACGGGTTGGATGTCAAGGGCCCACATGATAGATGAGAGAGACATACTTTATGAGGCCTAGAAGAAATCATGGACGATGTGACCTAGCCCTTGCATACCAAACATTTTTCCTATGAGAGGCAAAATGTCACCTTTGGAGACTTGACGTCACCTAGAGGGGCCAGGGTTTGGTGGTGAAGACATAGCTCATTGACACATGGATGTTTTGAGGAGAAGAAAGCCTTGAACATGAGGAGATGGACTATATGATTGACATGTGGCCTCTGGAGGCCTAACTATGCATCTCCAACTCCAACGATTTTATCCTAGTGTCAAAACGTCCCCCAAAGGGGTGACGTCACCTTAAGCTAGGGTTTCTTTTTGTGTAAAAGTGAATTTAAAGATGAATTGTGTTGGCACAGGGGAAGACCCAGGGTTCAACGCTACAACATCACACCAACAAAGCCCTAACTACTGGCCCTTTCGGAAACACCTGCGAAGCCGATAAAGTCTCACTCGAGGTAGAGGCAGGGATGGTTGCAAGACTCAGGTGTCTGCAACATTAGCTGGGACACAGATCTATGATTGTAATACTTACTAAAGAACTTAGCACCACCAGTTCCTTATTATATAATCAATAATCACTTCGTTGATAAAACAGGGCTTTGCAACATTCACATTTATCTAATATATTTAAGCACTTAGCGTCAATAGATAGGTCAAATCTAGCAGATCGGCACTCAGCACATTCATATGGATCAGATCTAATATTATCACATATCATTAGCACTAAGCATAAGTAGATATATCTAATCATCTTAAAGCACTTAGAAAAAGAAGACATAAACACATTAAGACAAGCACAAATCAAGACAACATAGCATTTACTTTGTTCACCCCCACCCGTGGGCTACTTCCACCAAATATTCTTCTTTATTGTCTTCAGTCAATCGGTTACAAGCACAAAGCCATCAGAACCCTTACTCCGCAAGGGACAGAATATCTACGCAGCTCGCTAGATCCTTCTTCCTTGCATTAAAGCACTAATCCCTCCTCAATATGCTACAAGGATTTGTACTTATCTCTGCAAGTCTCTTACATTCATGCACAAAGCACTTACAGACTCTACTTGCACAAAGCATACATTCACATCACATAGATGCACCAGTCGACTCTCTTCTTGCATTGCCTATCCTTCTATTTATACATACAAAATAGGCCTAAACATGGGTAAACCCATGGGCCGACATCCCATTCTTGTTACATATTCCCAAAAACCCAAAAAGGATCCAAAAGTGGGTCGAGATCCCTTGATCTCTGCTTCGTCTTGCACTCCTCCTCCGATAGGCTGTCAAAGTCCCAAAATAGGTCAATATGACCAAGAATCTCCCAAAACTTGGTCAAGGGCCAACATGCCCCCAACACTCACCTGTGACTTGTCCCGAGTCACTCTGATCTAACCAGTTCTACTTCGAAGGCCTCGAGCTTGGCTCAAGCTTCTTCGACCTGCTATTGTGCGATGGCCTCTTTCTCAGTGAACTCCTAGATCACTGTGTCATTCACGGTCCCTTCTAGGCGTTGTTTTGTTGCAATGACAACCTGTTCTAGATCTACTCCTCGGCTTTCAACCTCTATGAATAACTAGCACGCCTTATCTTGTACTGGTTGAAGCCATTGAGTAACTTCCATCACTCTGCTTTGAATCATATGGATCTGTTGTTGGGCGGTGCGTTTCTCCTGAGACCGCTTCATTCTTTCTATGGCTGACAGGGATTTCAGATGCACTTATAGTGTGTCTGTGTGTTTTTTTTCTTCCTTGAGTTGCAACTCCAATGCCTGTAACTCTGGGTTCTCAGTGAGGTTCTCATATGTTTGGGCACTCTGGTTACTCAGCTTCTTGCACTCCAAGGCAAGATTTTTTAATCTGTCAACTGTGTTGTGGGCAGTCGCTTCCCATAGGTCTCTTACATCTTGAGGGGTCTTGGGAACAGTGCGGAGCTCCAAGTTTGCTATGTGTTGTTGGAGATACTAGATTACCTATTCAAGTTGTGCCACCTGCTGTGGAACTCACTCTTCGGCCTTTACTTTGACGTCTGTCACAGAGCGAAGTGATCTGTGAAACATTTCCTTTACTTCGACTTGCTCAGCAAGCAACTGTTCCTTGCTTTGCTTTAACTGTGCTTTTTATTCATCCCGCTTCGCTTATAGAGCAAGCTTTCCCATTCTACAGCATTGTGTTGCTCTTCAAGGTCTTTCTGTACTTTCACTAAATCCTGGGTGGCTTGTGTTGTCTCTTCCTGAGCTCGTCAAAGGTGAGCTTTGACTGTATCAGCGACGCGGTGTAGTTGAGTTGCCTCATCACCCAGTTCTGTTGTTCCTGCTGGCAGAGGTGCAGTAGAAACTGCGCGGCTGGACTATAATGCCTATTGCACCCCTTAAAGCTCATCCTTAATCCGACTGAGCTCCTCCTCCTACTTATATTCTTGCTTCTCTTTTATCTCCAGCGAAGCATCATTCAGTGTTACGACGATGAAGTCGAAGTCGTCTGAGGTGAGGGTGGTCTCAAATTTGGTCATGGTTGCTTTCAATTTCTTCGGAGATGAGGGTTTCGGTGGGGAACCCTTCCTTTTATTTGAGGGGTCCTCCTCGTCTCTAGGCAGTGTAACCTCACCTTTATTCTGTTCAAATTATGTGCCATCTATCTTTCTTCCATCTCCTCCTTTCTCTGTTGAGATGGAAGCGGTCTTCATAGATGCACTGTCTAAATCATAGACCTCTTCAGTCTTCTTGATCTTGCTAGGTCCGGCTATATCTGACGTAGTTTCAGGACTATCTATATCGGACATCTTCGCAGGGTCTGCTGGAATGAGGAGGTCCGCCGACCATTCCTTGGTAATTTCTTCCAAGTCATCCTCCGTTAGCTTGTAGTATGGTTTCAGCTGTTGTTTATGTTCATCTACGCGTGCTGTGATGTAAATAAAATGGATGTTCGCGCTGAATTTCATTAAGGGACGAAACCTATGGAGGGTATTCGGGGTCATACGAGGCTCGGACTGGATGGCTACCTTCAACTGGTTGTAATACATATGGAACGCGGAATTTGACTTCCATTGTTTATTCATGTCGTTCGAGTACCACGGTGTACTGAACTTCATAGCCAGAGGTTCAAACGACTCGATGTCTGGGAAGGTCGCACCTTCCAACATCTCCCATGCAATGAAAGTGATCAGGATCAATAGCCAACTGAAGTGGAATTCATATCCCTGATCTTAGGCTTCCCTGCAGTCCAGTTCAAACTGGTTTACCAGGTACTACACCCAATTCATTTGAAGTCCTTCTGCGGACTTCCCTGCAAGGTTGACTACGAAACCAGTGACTTGGGTGGGTCGATTCTTTCACACCAACTTTCCTGCGATCAATTGGCAGGCGAGGTGCACTACATCGCTCTAGATAGAATATACCTTGTAGCTTCACATGCCCTTCTCGACATCTCCATAGGTTTCTTTAATCTTCTGCGCAAGAGCGCGATCCATGGCTTTTCCCAGGTAAAACTCCTGTGGGTCAGGGCCTTGCATGCTTATCCCTATGATCCGATTGATCAACGTCGGATCCACTGTGATATAATAGTTTAACCATAAGTATCCACCATGGTAACAGGACATCAACAATTTGATCCATGCATTCACTTCTTGGTGCCTTTCGAAGTGCGGGATCTTCATGACATTGAGCAGTGTGGACTGTGTGAGGTTATGGGTCCATGATTGAGGGACGATCTTTGAATTCTTCCCTTTAGTTTTGGTCAAGTACTTATGCAGGGATAACATGTTGTAGACCTTGCGATCTCCCAGGTTGAAGTTGCTAAACTTCAACGTTGTGATCTTATATTGGGCTTCTCGCACTACGCGTATCCCCTTTGGGAGGTACACAGTGACCAAGGTGTACTTGAAATCTCTAGGTATGTTGTCACGGTTTACAGTACCGCTCAGAGGTGGTATATAGGTGGGTAATATACTCGCGATCATATTGGCATTCGCAAGGTCGTCTATGTGCTTAGTTCACTTCTCATCGGATGGTCGGGATTGTCTGGATCAAGCAGTGGATGGAGAGGTTGGCAGTCCTCTTGTTGAAGATTCTTTTACACCTGTAGACACTCCTCTCTCTGACATGACTCTTTCAGTCATCAAGTCGAGGAGAAATTTCGTTACTGATTCTTCAACTGCAGTGAGCTCGACGGACATACGCGCTCGGGATTAAAATTATCGGGGTCACGATGAACTTAGATACGGCACTAGAACAAACAACAATAGCGCAATGATCACTTTATACAATTCACTTAGTCTGTGGGCTCAAACTCTTAGTTAGCAAAAGTGTTCTCCATGCATGGCGCGATGGGATAAGTAGGCATCTCGGCAATGGTTCGCTTGTAACAGGTATGAAGCCTCATTAAATCTTGTTATGTCTGTTATGACGTGGACCAATGGTCTGGTGTCGATCTATAAATTATTTTCGACCCATTCGAAGCGGGAGTCGAACGAATATATCGGTCCCAACGGCTATATTGCTTCACCATGGAGAAGTGCCATGTGTCGTTGTTTTGATATCTCGGCGAAGCTCTTATTCTGCAAATTTTCTATCTACGAAGTTCCCTCTGGAACCTTTTGTAACTTTTCAATCTTAGCCCTCTTCTTACTTAGATTTATATCATGTTTTCCAGTGAGCTTTGACTCAGTATGTCTTTTTTCATTCTGATTCTTAACTTCTTTCAACATAGTCACTGCACGTTGTTGATATTCTTTCCTAAGATTCATGGGTAATACCTCTTCTTTATCTGGAGTAAGTACTTCAGTCTTCTGTGGGTCTTCTAGTGTTCTTGCAGCTTCGACATCAGGGTCTCTAGTGTCAAATAGCTTCGATATGTTCTCATGTTCTTCAATCAATTGTGCGATCTTTCTGGTCATGAAATCTTTTAATTCTTGTTTCTTCTGCTCCAAAACATCTTATTATTCTTTTCACCTGGCTTGATCTCTTTCAATCCAAGGTATCCCTAGTAACATGGTAAACGAGGCGTTGTCCTCAATAAATTTAATAATCTCAAAATCTTCCTCTATCGAAGTTCCATTGACGGTCATAGGTATCTGAGTGAGCCTTCCACACAGGTTTACCAGTTTTCCTGTGAATAACCCTACTCCTCCTAATGAAGGAATCATAGCAGGCCTTCCTATAGCTTCTCAAGTTCTCTCTGTCATGATATTCACTTTTGTTTCCTCATCTAGAACACAGTCAATGTCGAAGTATCCTATTCTTTCTTCAAGGTGTTCCTTGTCTTTAAAGATATCTGATAATCTAATATGTCGGTGGTCATTCAAGGTTTCTCTCATATGTAGAAATACTTTCTTTGATTCTTCATGGGGTTCTGCTATAGCCTCTGTAGTTATCTTAGGGTTTTCTTGATTCAGATTCATTCCTTCAAGCTTAGCAATCATTATGGGGCAATCCAACACTTCATGGTCCATATATTTGCAACAAATACAACTAGGTCTTCTCCCAGGGCATTCCTTACCAAGATGTCTTGGTTTTCTACAACCATAACAGAGGGCTAATCCTCTCTTTATTTTAAATGATCCCCAGCCTCTTATGTACTGTTCACTAGGATCATAGGAGCTAACCTACAATAAATTCTTTTTGGGATCCTGCATCCATTCGTTAGTCCAAACATTCTTTCTATGCATAGGTATAACATATCTTTCACTATTCTTATCAAATCTACTCATATCAAACCTTCTTTCATCTATTAATGGCCTAGTTTTCAAACTAGGACAGACTCTATTAAACGTACCTAGATCCATACTCTAGAAACAAAAATGTCCACTTATCTTACTTATGCAGAGCACAAAGCTTCCAGATCTAATACTTTTAACTATTCATAACTTTATCAGAGCACAGAGCTTGCAGATCTTACCTCTTTTAATCAGAAATTCTCACTTTTACCTTTCTTAGAGCACAAAGCTTTCAGATCTTGCTTCTTTCCTTCAAATCTGACCTCTTTTCTTCAGATCAGGTTTCCTTCTTTAGCACAGAGCTTTATAAATCGAGTAGGACACTGTGCACTAGGGCACAGATCTATACATACATATTTCACAATCCTAGGTCGAATCTTTTCACAAAGCTTATTCTTCCTCAGTTCCCAGCAATCACAGTTTCAGGTCCTGGCAACGAAACCATTTGTTGGCAAAGGGACATACCCAGGGCTCAATGCTACAATAGTAGACCAACAAATCCCTAACTATCGGCCCTTTCGACAACACCTACGAAGCATATGAAGTCTCACCTTAGGTAGAGGCAGGGGTGGTTGCAAGACTCAAGTGTCTGCAACCTTAGCTGGGACACAGATCTGTGATTGTACTACTTAATAAATCACTTAGCACCTTCATTTCCTTAATATATAATCAATAATCACTCCGCTGATAAAACAAGGATTCGCAGCATTCACACTGATATAATATATTTAAGCACTTAGCATCAATAGATAGGTCATATCTAGTAGATCGGCACTCAGCACATTAATATGGATCAGATATAATATTCTCACATGTTATTAGCACTAAGCATAAGTAGATCTATCTAATCATCTTAAAGCACTTAGAAAAAGAAGACATAAACACATTAAGACAAGCACAAAGCAAGACAACACAATGTTTATGTGGTTCACCCCCACCCTGGGGCTACATCCACCAACTCTTCTTCTTTATTTTCTTCAGTCAATTAGTTACAAGCACAAAGCCATCAGAACCCTTACTCTGCACGGGACAGAAGATCTGCACATCTCGCTAGATCCTTCTTCCTTGCATTACAGAATTAATCCCTCCTCAATCTGCTACAAGGACCTGCACTTAGCTCTGCAAGTCTCTTACAGTCATGCACAAAGCACTTACAAACTCTACTCACACTAAGAATACATTCACATCACATAGATGCACTAGTCAACTCTCTTATTACATTGGCTATCCTTCGATTTATACATACAAAATAGGCCTAAACATGGGTAAACCCATGGGCCGACATCCCATTYYCGTTACATATTCCCAAAAACCCAAAAAGGATCCAAAAGTGGGCCGAGATCGCTTGATCTCTGCTTCATCTTGCGCTCCTCCTCCAACAGGTTGTYGAAGTCCMAAAATAWGTCAATATGACCAAGAATCTCCCAGAACTTGGTCAAGGGCCAACAAATTGTTTAATTTATTTGGTTKCAAGGGGTAAGATAAGGGTTGTGGACCCCTTGTCTTAGTGACATTTTGTATAACTAGAGATCATWAGATCTCATTTTAAATATAACTCTCCCATTGTGAGAAGTATTGGAATGCAATTTTCACTATCTTTGGAAATTTCTCTCTTGTTCTCTCGTGTATGGTTATTTTTCTTGGTTMTTGGTTGGTGGAAGTAATGTGCTAGCCTTGGAAGTCTCTTCTCTTGCTATTGTGGCRGTTTATATTAGCATCTTTCCTTGAAATGGTAACAAAATATGCTTTGTATTATCATTTGTGTTCGAGTCAAGGTTATTTTTCTAGAGCTAGGTGGGAAGTATAAGGGCATACAYCCCCACCTTAKTCTCCATCATATTTGTTCTTAAWTATTGTTGATTTAACAAGGGTTTACTAAGAGGTATAARTGCTTACACCCTCTTAGTCTAAACCCTGGCTAGGGATACTTGCCTTGGGGAGTAAGAGGATTTACACCTACAAGAAGGTAGTACCTCTAGMTTATTATTTTCTTGACTTCATTAAACCAATCATTAAAGGCACTAGTCATTACTTGTTGCATTGGAGAAATAAATTGCTACCTTGGTAAATGTGAAAGTTTCAAKTTTTGAAGTTATCTCTTTTGGAAGTTGTTCTTTGATTCCCAGAMTTTCTTGCCTCATTTAGGCGTCCCCTTTCAACCATTAAATCTTGTTGTTGTTACAAATAAATTCTACAGCCATAAGGATGTATAAAACCTAACCCTWTAAACTCTAACAACTCACAAACTAACCCTAGGATTGACCCCTAAATTTKCCCTAACTCTSTACTAACCTAGGYGCATCTTTTAGGATAACTAGGACTAAMTTTTAGTGGAAWTKTTTTTGGATATTTAACCTAGTTTGCTACAGCCATTAGGGATGTTAKTTTTCTGCAAAAATAGTCAACTAAAAAYTGTTAACTAARTGTCAAAGTGCATGCTAAGTCATAATCTTTAACTAGTCTAACTCTTGTACTTGCAAGTTGYTTTATCTAAGCTCTTAAAGCACTCTTTGATTAAYATTTAGTGTTGATATATCGATTAGTTTAGTGTTGTAATTACAGATRTTGTAATTAGGGATAGAGAAATTAACTTGCTTGTCCCACTAACATATTACAAGTATCCTTGGTTTTCATTGTGTCTCGGGMAGGTACCTTACTCTCGACAGGTCACTCAACTCATTTGGMAACCCTTAACTTTTCCCAAGACCCTTKTCCAACTTCYTTCTACCATGTAGAATTGACCTTTAGGGACATCCATMCATACTTATMATTTTCYATCTCAATCCCCCCTAGTGTCACCGAGATTCCCCCCCTTGAGGTTACTACCTCAGCTCTAAAGTGATGGGAACACCTGCCTAAGGTGGCAGTGGGTAGGTGATCTCTAAGTTATCACCAATTGGTGGTTGGGTCAGGATTTTCCCAACCTACAACTTGTGCGATAACATTTTGGCTTTGTTTACGGGGAGGATTTAGAATCATCTTATGAACCCTAACGACATTTTGGCAATCCATCCCAAATCCTCTCCCCTAGATTGCCTGACGACTCCACCAAAGGGACGTTCATTTTCCACCTTTCTTGATGAGCTCGTATTGAAGTTCATCTTGTGACTCCACCTTCCAAGAACTCGCCATATCATTTCCACCCTTTGATGATCCTTGAGCTCATCTAGTGACTCCACTAAGGTATTACCTTAAGTAATGGAACCATTCCCTCATGGGATTCACCATGTGCATTCCATAAGGTTTATCCCCCCTTTGATGTTCAAGATATCCCTAGGTATCCAAATCATTGCTCCCCAGAGTAGAGGGCAAGTTTCCCTTAATTTAATGGTGATCCAGCTCTAGCAGTCACCCATGTCGTCAATTATATGAAGAGTTCTTCAAGAATAGATGTGATACATGAAGATGCGATACATGAGGATGTGTTAATGAATATTTTTGTATCTTTGCTGGAATTAAGTCAATGGAATTTTATTGCACGCTCATGTAAATTGAAGAACATCCCTTCTTCTACCAAGCTCATTGAAGAACTTCTCAAGCACTATCGACCAGCTACCTAGAATTCGCAAGATACTTTCCAAGAGATAAAAGACGTTCTTTTTTCTGTAGATGAGGATGAAGAAAAGCTTGAAGAAGATCTTGATGAAGAAGTATTAGAGGATCTTATGGATGCGACAGATCTTTTATAAAAAAGGCACATGAAGAAATTTGCATTAAGAACCAAGCCTCGCGTGATGAAGAGGTGATGGAGTAGCATGCCCATGAAGAGAAAAAGGAATCATGATGAAGCGGAATATGTTGATGCAGCATTATCTTTTCTCATGCTTGATGTAGTTGAGTTTGTCCGGCCATTCTCTCCTCCTGTTCATGAAGTTGAAGAAGCGACTAGCCTCAGTGATGAATTTGAGGAGCATGTTGAAGACATACATGCCTCTACTCCTTCTACACACAAAGACAAAGAGATTATCATTTATGTTGATGGTATTATGAAAGAACCTTTATATATGGTTGATGATCCTATAAAGACTTTCTTACATACTGGCAGACGCAAATGGGATCTTAGTGGTATCATTTTTTATAGAGATCCCATTTATGACATTGGGGGTAGCTCTCAGGCAGAGGGAGTTGGAGTGTCATCCTCAGAAGACTGGTCTTCACATGTGTATGGTTTAGATATCTGGCAACTTGGTGATGATATGGTTACATATTTTTTCCGCCCTTTTGAGGATGACTTGTCGCAACCATCCCTTGATAAATACCCATTTGAGGATGCAGAATTTTTCTATGAGGACTTTCAGTCATTATGCTCATATTTTGATAGACACCGGGTCGAGGCCAGCCCAAAGCAATCTGAGGTCCACACTACCAAACGGAATTAATTTCATTTTGATACTTTGGGTAAGGATTTGCATACAAAGAAGAGATGTTTCCTAAGTCTGACGGAGGAGTTTCTCTCTAAGGCTATTCCTCACCATGTTTCCTCTTGTTTGGGAAATCATAGGGTTTTCTTCATATCTTTTGTCCTTTCTCAGCCTTCAAGGAGCAGTGATTTTCTGAGTGAAGATGAAGACGAGTCATCGTCTATATATGATATCCCTCTTCATGGATGGATTCATCAGGCTTGTGGCTACAATTTCAGGTGGGATGATCAAGCTGATGGTTTCTCTTTCCAGCAGGATTTCCTCCCTCTCGCCCATATCCATGAGTTTTATTTCATGATTGATTATATGTGTATTTATACTTATGATTATTATGAGCTTGATTTATCTTTGTCATATTACATGATTAAGCACAGGGGGAGATACTTTGAGGAGATGATCAGTTGGTTGCACTGGTTGTATGACTTCACCTGACATCACCCATCACCTCATCTTTAGGGCCCCCGGGCCCCAGGTAAGTAGGTAGGTCATCTTGTTTTCCTTGCATTTTCATATTGATTTGCTCATATTAGTTTAGATGCATTTCATCTTCATTTTTCTCTACTTGCATATTGATTTCATGTTTAGTTTAGAATTTTTTGAAAAACAATGTCAAAATTTTTCTTTTCTAGATTAATTTTTTACTTTGGATTTTTATGTATATAGATGAAGGGTGGTGGAAACACCCTATATGCTCTGATGATTTTTTTTAGTTTTGGCAAGATCAGATCTACCAGAAGTTGTTGCGGTTCTCATGCACTCTACTGCGAGCATATGTCCCCAAGTAGGCGCCAGATGTTATCTCTATTTTGTGGGATAAATAAGGAGATTATGTCTTGAGGCCCTCAGGTTTCAGATATGGAGTGTCGAGAAATTACATGACCAGCAGTATCCAAACACACAAATGGAGACCCTTATCACCACCACAGAGGTCAAGATTTTCAAATGGCATCCACCACACCAACTGGAATCTGAGAGACATTAATCCTTTCTCCATGAGGTACAAGTAAGGTATTCTGGTGAGTGTCATTTAAATATTTGAGGCATTTTGAGTATGTTGTATCTTAGACTGCTTTAGATTTAATGACATATGCTTGGACATTATGCTTTTTTCCTTGTTTCACCTTGGTGGTTGACATTGTTCCCTAGTATGTGGTCTTCCTCGGGAATGGGTTTTCTATTAATAACTCCCTCGAAGGGCCATCGTATCGTTCCCAACGATACTTACCAATTTCCATTACTTAAACCCCCCATTTCCTTGTCTCTTAGGATTTTAGGGTGTATTGACCCAAGAAGGGATTGTCCCTCATTCTATGGGAAGAAGGGGCTAAAGGCCAAGAGGGGATTTTGTTGGCTAAAAGATAAAATCCTATATATATAAACCTTCCAGATGCATCCCCTGGGCATCACCTAAGAAATCATTGAAACGCTTCTCTTTAAGAAAAGGGGGACCCACAAAAATAAATGATAGAATTCTTAGGGGGTTAGTTGGAGGATAGGAGGTCTCATCACGAGCCGACCTATCATGATCATGGGTGTCTAGCAGTATGAAATTACCATCATCTGGCCACCAAGCCAGGGTAGTGCCTCTTAGTTGCACAACTGAGAGAAAGGGGGTCTCATGACGAGCCAACCTTCTTATTTATGCAAGGTATTTGTGAGTGACACGGTCATTATCTGGACACCACGCCAGGACAGTAGCCTTCAACTCGTCCTTAAAACATGAAAGAA
>JZKD02S0641550.1:35784-51912 GCA_000966675.3 Picea glauca
CTTTTGAATGAATAGGTGTACGAGAAAAGTGTTTACGTATGTGGAATCATAGCCCTACTAAGAGTTTATCAATAGTGATATCTAAGGCTGGGTGGAACATCGTGGATCTACAACTAGCCGGTGCTTTTAATGAGGTTTAATTGAAGCATGTAACAAGGAACAATGAGCTGAATCGTTTCTTGAAGAAACTCTATGGAATAGAGAAATTGAGTTTTAGCTGCAGTATGAACACTAGAATTTGTGCTTGAAAGTAGAGCACTAGGTGGATAATATTCTTTCAATAGCTAAAGCTTGGATCTTTTTGAAGAAATTTTGAATTATATATGTATAAACAAGTTCCACTGAGGACAATGAAAAAATAAGGGGAGGGGATTGTAATATCCCCCGGTAGAGCCCCAGTTGTAATTATGAATTGTAAACATGTTTGTTAGCCTAGTGAGCCAAGTTATAATAAGCTAGGAGTCTTATGTGATGATTAGGGTAGAGATCCCATGATGCTAAGGCCGTGAGCCTATTTTGTATATGTAATTATGAAAATCATTAATAAAACTTATACATCGTTGCGTGTAGACCTTCCACAAAGAAAGAGTTATGGGGGAGTAAGATCCACTATGTGGGCAAGGGGTTAAGTGTCTAGGAATAGGGGCTAAAAAAGAGGCCTTACCTCTAAAGGAATAATATTATATTATTATTTCCTAAAGGCTAAGTTTTGACATAAATTGTGTTGTTCTAAGTTCCTAAGGGAAAGGGGGATGACTATTAAGTGAAGCTCATGCAACTTCAGGGAGACATGTGCCAACCTAGGCGCATGTAGTTTTAAGTGGTAAATTCATCTAGTTGTCGGATCATCTCATTCACGAGTCTCACGATTCTCATGATAAACGATACTTCACCATTACGTCGACACTCTCGCGAGGTTAGCCACCCTGAAAGAGAGCCATACTCCCCACTGAGGCATGACCCAATGTAACCTATAGACACTAAAGTTGTCTTGTGTATTTCTTGTGAAGCCCGATGAACTTGTATTTTTCCTGAGTCATGTTGTGTCGTAGCGGTTGGCGGTTGCTGCCAACGAAGTTTTGGATAAGCTTGGTTTGTTTTCATATTCTATGTCCATATCCATTTTATGTGGTTGACTTCACCTGTGTGTTACCCGAATTATATTGTTGACATCACCTTTGTCTGTTTGACATAAGAGTTGAAATGAATGAGCAGGTTTTCAAGCCTGTGAGCAACTCTCCCAGGTGAGAGAGTTTGTTGGGAAGTGATTTCTCCTGGAGGTAGTCTTATAGTAGCTATTGTACTCAGAGACTTTTGGTCCAGCCTGTTGTTGAAGCCCAACATAAGGGAGGTGTAGTAGTCGATGTACTTGTATTAGTGAAGGTTTACCCTCTTGGGGTGGAGCAAGTTTGTGGGGAATGTGGGTTTGTGGGTTGTGGGCATAAGTGGATCCTGCGATAAAATATCCTTCTTATTGTTTTGTGAAACTTCCTTGTTGTCCTTTCCAAGCCTAGAATTCCCTTTCCCAATGGATTTTAGTCCCAGCTCGGGGGTGACCCACTATTGAGCGTGATGAGAAACGTGGTCTATGGTTGGGAGTTTCCTGGAAGGTATGGGTGCAGTTGGGGTACTTTAATTGAAATATAAGTACCCATTCCTATTTTCATTTACATGTTGTGTATTTGTACATGCTAGGTTGATGAGTATTCCATGTATATGTTGTTATATTATGGGTTTTGCTTGTGAGTACTGCATGTTTGTTTTTATTGTCATTTCCACATTAATCTGTGTATGAAAAAAATATGTTGTATGTTTATGTTTATATTTATATGCATATGATAATTGTTGTTTCTATGAGTAGCATGGCCCAGCCTGGGTTCTCGGGGCTGTGACAAAATGGTATGAAAGCAGTAAAGGAAAAGTTAAGTTTACTTCAGTAGCGTTACCCAACAGGGGTTGATGACTAGGGACGTTACTAATTGTTATCAGACACAAGTGAAGTGTCCGAGTAGTGGCATTTCCCAGCCTGTTGGTGGTTGGGGATGTTACAATTTTACTATGTACTATCATATGAATCTCATAGTTTGACATCATCAATGTCCAAAGGTATAGATATGAATAGTTTATTACATAAACCATCATAACCCTACTCTATCAATACCAACATATTTATGCTAATATACAACACTACATAATACATGGATTCTATGCATAAATCGATCCATAACATAAATAATTTGTTTAACATACATGTCACAATAAGTGTTTAATACATACGATATTATCGTGACATGAATAGCGATATAGTTATTTGTTGTTATCGTTAGCATACAGGCACTACATGGTTGACATATCGTTAGCAACCTCCCAACTATACTTGTCATTAGTCCTGAGTTGTTTAACAAGTTCGGAACCATACGAGGTAAACCCTTAACCAAAAGTGACGAGAGTGACCATTACACACAATTGTAACCCTAATTGATTGGAATTACAAATCAAAAATAAATTTGTATGAAGATTGATTAAAGGGGATGTCAGATCGACATTTAAAACCCTAGCTAAACCATTAAATGGGGACTTGATTTGTACCTCCCTAGAAATTTCACTCATCCATCGCGTCCAACGTAACCCCGCCACATCCATAGCTTCACATGGCAAGGTAATGTCTCATGACTATCGCTTTACTCCTCTGTAGAGGCCCAAGGTAAATTCTCATTGCAATATTTTTTTTCTATGCATGATGAAGGGTTTTCTCTACATGCTTCCCTTCCCAGGTCTTCCTAGCCAGTGAAAATGGAAAATCCAACTCTGAAATAAACATGAAGGGAGAAGGCTTACGCGATTTTGGTTCCTCTACTCCACAAGAAAGGTAACCCTTGCACTCTATAATTTAGGCATAACAATATGTTTGGTATTGTATTATACTACCACTTCTGTAACGTTTTCCTCTCGGTTGGCTCTTCTAGGTTTTACAGTTCTCGAGATAGGGTTTAGAATTCTTTTGGTCGACTGATTCTATGCTAAAATTTGTGGCTTATGGTGCTCTTGTGGTTATATGCATTTTCTGGTTATCTGTTATATTATTTCGCCTCCTCCCATATGCATGGTTATAGAAATACTAAGCCCACTATTCATTCCTATCGATTGTTTTTTTGTTCTTGTGGAGTCATCCCATAAATCCTCACCTTGTAAGAGATACCCTACCTCTGTAATTCATAAATCTGTTCTAGAGTTTATTTGTTAGCATTCAAAGGTGTAAAGGGTAATTGTGAGCATAAGCATATAGTTTTAACATGTATAATATTTTTGTCTCTGTGGTTTTACGTTACCCCTTCGTGGCACATGCTCCTTCCCTACGTGAACAAATGTATAAGAACACTACAAAAATCCTTTAAGGATATCATGGATGTGAGTTGGTAGTTTCGATACCCCTTGGTAAAAACAATCATAATTACCCTATGCATTTAAGTGTATCCAAAAATCTCTTCTATGTGTTCTTCCTAACTCACACCTTGTGAATAAATTAAAGGTTTACCATCTGGGTTTTCTACATCATTATCTACAGGGTAAGCATTAACCTTCTATTTTGTAAATTGCCCTTGATAATTGTTCAATGATGGTCGCATTGGTAATTTTTAACTCTCTATTGTAAGATTGACTTATGTGTTTTGTAAAGCATAGTCATGTGCATACCCCACAATATCGACCCTCTGTTCGAGAATTTGAATTTTTCTAAATACTATAGTGACCCTCTATCGGTCACCATCGATCCTCTACTTTGTATATTTCCCTGTGTTTATATTATCTCAATTTGTCAATTAATTCCAGAATATACAAGGTAGAAGATTAGTCATTAATCGTATTCTGTACATGTCTTTTTTTTTCAATTGGTCACCTCTGTGGAATAAAAATCATGATTACGCTGTGACATTATAACTCATAATTCCATTCTCTGTGAATGTAGTTTTTTTACATTTTTATTATTTTACACAGTATCAAGCAAGTCGTGACTTAGGCTCTGTATATATGTATATATAAAGGCATTGTTTTCACCTCTTATGGGGATTCACATCCGTTCTGTGTGTAATTTTCTTTGTTAATGTGACACTCATAATATGTATACTTTCCTTATCAATGTATGATTCCTAACTTGTATCTTTATTTTATCGCTATAAAAATTATAGCTTGTATTATGTACATGTAAAAGCATTATACTCAGATTACTTTAATTAATTATGGGGCCTTGATTCATTTTTTCGAGGGTACCCATCAATTGGATTATGGATCCACTCCTCCCCTTTGGTTGTGGGTGGATCATCGCACCAATTCCAGTGGCGACTTGGTCCTTCACCGAGCTCCAGATGAGTATTATTTTATCTCATTTATTATAAGTAATTTCATTTTAAAAAGATAGTATGCTTTACTAATCCCTACCCCTTTATCTCTGCAGGTTTATAAAGTTCAAGGGAAATAGATCAAGGAAAGCTTTCTTGCTCAAAAAGGTATTCGAGTTATGATCTTGGAATTTAAACAAAACTTTTTAGATTCTGTCTACCAATGGAAATGGGGTCCTTTCCCTAGTGTAGTCCACTGTAATAAATTTAAACCATGGTTTCATGGACACACAGGATGTTTGTAATTTACCTTCAAATGAATATACAGGTTGTTTGTAAATTACTTTCAAATGAATATATAGGTTGTTGAAACCATTTTTAACAAGATTCAGTTAATGTACATCTATTGTAGCATACATTTGTAGACTATTTAATCAATGTTGATTTGCAGTTATAAAAATAAGGAATGTGTAATTTTTATAGAAGATTATTGTTATTTGTTCCAACTATTTTTAATGGTATTTGTACAAAATCTGAAATAGTAGCTCTGCATATAAATCTATAGTCCATTCAATGGTTAATATGAACATAGTACCAGTCCTATATATATATATACACACACACACACACACACACACACAATTAGCTATGTATATATATACACCACTATCTATACATGTACAACCCTATTTCATTAGCAATTAGAACCTACAATAGTTCTACTATTTTTTCTAAGTGAGAACATATAACTTGCATAAGAAAACATCACACAAACCATCTCATTACTGAAATCTAATAATCAACAAAATATTTAACAAGAACACAAGTGAAGGTACATATTTGAATATGATGTTGGGACAGAAATGGAACAACCAAGTTCCACCCAACCATAGAACAGAAAAACCAATTTTACTTGCTCTGTTCACCCCCTAGCCTGACCATGAGTCTATAAGGGAGAATTTGAAATTATCCTCCTTTGCTAAAGTCACCTTCCACGGATCATAAATTCCATTGCCTCACACCAACAGTGTTCATAATAGCAAGTAGTTTCCTTTCTCCAACATACTAAGCAACGTCCTTCTTCCTCCATATGTTGTATATATATGCATCTTGTGCCAAGGTTTTTCCTTCCCTCCTTGGGAATTTTTTCATCTTTACAAATCCTTGATTTTTAGGGGCTTCTAGGGGTCAAATCCCTCATTTAACACTTGTAAAAATCATCCCTGAGGCAACTAAAATTTGTTCCCCACTCATGGAGTCATGGTCAGTTGTTTTTAACCTGGCTATTCCATTTGTCTTCCAGGATTTAATTTATAAAAAAATTGGGCAAATCAAATATTTTCCCAACAATCATAAATAATTTATTACAATAATCAAATTCCAAATTTAGATTTTCCATAAATGGAAAATAATTTCCAAATCTGAAATTGCCAAAAACGGAAATTTATTCCCAAGTACACTTAGAATTTAATAATTAATTATTTTTTGGGATATTACATCCTCTCCCCCTTAAGTAAAACACTGTCCTTTAAGTATTCATTCCTCTCTTGGAATAGGGTTGGATAAGATTTCTGTAAATCTTCCTCCAATTCCCAAGTGCCCTAAACAGGACTACAGTGCCTCCATTGCACTTTTACCTAGGAGTTGGTTATGTTCTGTAGTATTGTTTCTTTCCTATCCAGAATGTGTAGAGGTTCCTCTTTGAACTCGCCTTCTAGCTCCACCTGCACCATGTTCTAATCAATGATGTGAGTAGGATCATGAATATTCTTTTTCAACAAAGAAACATGAAAACCATTATGAACTTTTAAATGTGTAGGAAGTGCAAGTTGATATGGCACGGGTCCAATTCCAGTTGATATATCGAAGGGGCCACAAAAACTAGGTGCCAACTTTGAACAATTTCCTAGCTTTAGGGAGCTTCTTATTTCTTTGAATTTTAAGTATACATGGTCCCCAACTTGAAATTCCTAGTGTCTCCTTTTTAAATATGTGTATCTTTTTTGTTTGTCTTGTGCCTCTTTTAATATATGTTGTACCTTTCTTACAATTTTCTCCATTTCTTGGGGAATTTCCAGTCCCATCATAAGTTTGTCAACTAGATTATCCCAGCTAATCAGAGTTGTACATTTTCTTCCATACAATGCTTCGAAGGGACTCATCTTAGCTGACGTCTCATAGCCATTATTGTACATAAATTCCACTAAGTGTAGGTATTCCTCCCACTTAGTTGGTTTCGTTCTTACATAGATTTGTAACATGTCTTCCACAATCTGATTTGTTCATTCGGTTCTCCCATTTGTTTGTGGAAGGTATCTTGTGATGAAATTCAGGTTTGTATCGAACCCTGCAAACAATTCCTTCCAAAACATTGACATAAATTTGACATCTCTATCCAAAATCACCATTTTTGGAATTCCATGCAATCTAAATATTTCCCTCATAAATATTTCAGAAAAATTAATTTCTTTATAAGTAGATTTCACAGGTATAAATGTGCAGACTTTCTAACTTTATCAATCACTACCATAATCGAGTCAGTTTTCTTTTGAGTTTTAGGAAAACCTGTGATGAAGTCCAGCGAGATAATCTCCCACTTCCATTTTGGTATAGGTAGAGGTTGTAGCAGTCCGACTGGATGTTGATGTTCAACCTTTTCCTGTTGACAATCTAGGAATTTAGATAAGTATTCGGTTGTTTCACTTTTCATGTTAGGACAATAATATTTTTTTCTTAAAGTTGTTACCATTTTATGGTACCCTCAATGACCAAAATATGTATTTTTGTGCAATTCATCCTGAATTGTTAACTTTAAATCAGTAGAATTAGGTATGTACAACCTATTTTTGAACCTTAGCAGTCCATTTTTAACTAAACTCGGATTTGTTTTGTCCAATTTTTCTGCACTTCCTTGTAAATCTACTATTGTTTTGATGTATTTTTTGTCATTACAACTTGCAGATTCTTTTCTTTGTTCAATGTCATTTTCTTCTTTGCTAATACTTATCTCAAAAAGTCCATTAGTCCTTCAACTTAGGGCATATGCAACTTTGTTTTCTTTTCCTTTGATGTGTCTTACCTCGAAATCAAAATCACTCAAGAAGGCTAGCCACCTTTCTTGCCTTGCGTTAATATTTGGTTGACTGAATAAGAATTTCACACCACTGTTGTTGGTTAGAAACAAAAATTTCCTCCCCATTAAATAATGTTGCCACATTTTTAGCGCATGAATTACAACTACTAATTACAATTCATGTGTGACATATTTTTTTTCATGTTCTTTTAGTTTACATGATTCCTAATAGATAATGTGTCCCTCTTGAGTTAGGATACCTCCCAAGCCTTCTTTGCTTGCATCCACACAAACTGTAAAGTCTTTGTCAGGGTCTAATACCCTTAAAATAGGTGTTGGAGTTAACTTTTTTTTTATCTTATTAAAGTTGTCCTGACATTTTTGCGACCAGGTAAACCTTATTCACTTTTTCTACAGAGATGTAATTGGATACACAATATTAGAGAATCCTTCGATAAATGTGTGATAGTAACCGGTAATTCCCATAAATGATATGATGTCAGTGACATTATTAGGGATAGGTCATTCCATAATGGCTCTTATCTTCTCTAAGTCAACTGCAATACCTTCTTCGGATATCGCGTTTCCTAGGTATTGTATTCTTTTTTGGTAGAAGTCACATTTGTCAAATTTTGCATACAACATGTGTTTCCTTAAGGTATCCAATACTATTTTCAAATGTTCTTCATGTTCTTCTTCCTTTTTTGAATAAACTAAAATTTCATTGATAAATACCAATACAAATTTATCCAAATATTGTCTGAATATACTATTCATCAAGCACATAAAGGTTGTTGGTGCATTAGTAAGACCAAATGGAATTACGACAAACTCATAGTGTTTGTATATCATTCTAAAAGATGTTTTATTTATATCTTCATCCTTTATTCTCACTTTGTGATAACCAGACCTTAAATCTAACTTAGAGAAAATCTTTTCTCCTCCCACTTGGTCAAACAGGTGCTTAATTCTGGGTAGAGGATACTTATTTTTAATCGTCATATTATTTAATTGTCGATAATCAATACATAACTTTCAAGTTCCATATTTATTTTAAACGAAAAGAATCGGTGCTCCCCAAGGAAAGACACTTGGTCCGATATACTCTTTATCTAACAGTTCTTGCAACTGAATTTTAATCTATGTTAATTCGGGTAAACTCATTCTATAAGGTGCCTTAGATATCGGGGCATATCTAGGTAGTAGATCGATAGAGAAATTTATCTCTCTCCTTGGAGGAAATTCTGATTTTTCGTCCACAAAAACATCTCTAAACTCACGTAGGACTGCAAAGTCTTCTAAGTTGGGTTTATTTTCCTTTTCTAACAGATTCGTTACTTGGAAAACATAAATTTGGAAACCCTTATTCATACATTTCTTAAACTACATGGCTGAAATCTGCCTAACTGAAACTGGTTTTCTGATCCCTTATATTGTCCTAACTTTGTTGTTTTCGTCTCTGTAAGTAAGTGAATTTTCGTAATAGCTCAAAATTACTTTATGTTTCTCTAACAAGTCCATTCCAATGATTATATCATATGATCCCAAAGGTAAAACATTCATATTTAACTTTGTACTTTGGCCATCTAAACTGAGTTCACATTCAAAAATGAAATTTGTTACTTTTCTCTTAGTCCCTGTTGCTAACTGTACTAACTAAGACTTATAATGCTTTACTTTCATGAGCCTATTTGAATCAACTAAACCAGGAGTAACATAAATCAGACTAGCTCCTGGGTCGATTAAAATAGAAATGTGATTATCATGAATTTTACCTTCAACCTCTACAATAATGGATTGATGATCATCTTGTCTGCCATCTACTGATGCATTAATTATGTACATGCTTCTTCCCATATCTCCTACTATAGAGGCTTATTGCATATTATGGACTGTAGTTGTCACCGCAGATGTTAAACGTGGACAGTTCCTCCTCAAGTGAGGTTCTCCAAACTTTAATGGTTCCCTGGGGATGTCCCCAACTTTCTTGACTCCTATATTAACTGGTCTACCTCCTCCTTGAGCATTCTGGTTATTTGAATGAAAATATTTCTTTTGGAAGTTCTTTTCCATATTTTGGAAAGGGGCTGGTTGGAATCCTTTCTTCCACTGATTCATTCTGTCGTGTTTCTTATCCTTCAATGCCTTAGGAATTTTAGACCTCTGTCTATACTAATCATAGCACATCCAAGCATTTATAAACACTTCTCTTAAAGTTTTGGTATTGTCGAATTCAGTTTTGTTATTGTATGACTATGGCAGACAACTTAAGAATCATTGTATTTTTACTTTGTCTTCCTTGATGTGTGGCACAAATCTCAATAATTCAAGAAATTTATTTATCAGATCATCCATGGTAATTTGTTTGAGTCTTAGCTCATAAAATTCCTTAGTCTTTATTTCATAATATATTTCTGATAAATACTGCTTCTTGAAGTATTTCTTGAAATCTGACCATTCCATCTATTTCTCTTTTAATCCCTTGGACAATTTCAGGTCTTGCCACCAGATACTCGCTTTTCCTTTCAGGTTATAAATATCCATTCTGAATTTCATGTTACTAGAATAATTATAAATATGGAAGTATTTCTTTATATACAGTAACTATCCTTCAACCTCTTCACACATCCTTGATTCTCTGTCAAAGGTGGACGGTTTGATCTTCTTGAATTCACCTTGTAGGTGATCCACCAATTTTCTTTTTCTTCCTGTGGTTGTTTTATTGCCTTCCACTTGTGTGCCTTTGGAAGACTTGTTCTCATTTTCTGTTTCATGAACATAATTGTTTGAGGATCTCTTGGTTGACTTAATCCTCCCTATTGTTTTCTTTTGGGATATTTTTTGTTACTATGTTGCGCAACAACATTTAATTTATTTCTTGTTGGTCTTCCTATTCCTTTTTCAGCTTTTCATTATTTACCTTGAACACTTGTAGTTCCATGATAAGGTTCCTCATTGTTTCCAGAACCTGGGTGGATGAACTTCCTTCGCTATTTTGTGCAGGTTCTTTAGGAGGTCTTTGATTGGGATTCTCTTCAAGTCCGATATCCTCTGCATTATGTGTTTCCATTATCACAACAAAACAAAAAAAGTATTGTTTGTAACAGTAAACATATTTTTTAGTCTTTTCCTTTAATAGAAATAAAGTAAACCAAAATAATTTGGCCTTTCCTTGAGGTCCAATTGTTGTAACCTTCAGCTATGATACCATATGTAATGTACCCGAAATTTACCAATTAAAAAAAAATTGTTAGCGACATTAAATATCCTTTAATCTTCAATATTTGTTTCAAACTTAGCTTTATTATATGCAGAGTAGTTTTTTCATTACTAGATTTGAAAACTTATGCTTATCCTTTTTACTTAATACAATTGTAACTAGGACGAACATAGCCAGTAGAATATCTTTCTCTCTAAGTTAAATTATGCTATACAACAATCACATTGTGAAATAACTAAGGATTATAGACTATCTCATAGTCTACCCATGACCCTTAATGTTTACCCATTATGACAAGCATTCACCTATTTTACTAAATAAGTTATCATATGAATATCATAGTTTGGCATAATCCATGTCCAAAGGTATATATATAAATAGTTTATTACATAAACTATCATAACCCTACGCTATCAATACCAACATATCTATGCTAATATAAAACACTTCATAATACAAGGATTCTATGCATAAATCAATCCATAGCATAAATACTTTGTTTAACATACATGTCAAAAAATGTATCTATGGGATAACTACACTATTTAACACACATAGTGACAAACCTATTCATTGTAATGCATAAGTGTTTAATACACATGCTATTATCATGACATGACTAGTGATATAGTTATCTGTTGTTATCATTAGCATACAGGAACTACCCAGTTGACATATCGTTCGCAACCTCCCAACGATACCTATCATTAGTCCTAAGTTGTTTAACAAGTTCAGAAGCATATGGGGTAAACCTTTAACTAAAAGTGATGGGTGTGACCATTACACAGATTCGTAACCCTAACTGACTCACATTACAACTCAGAAATAAATTTGTATGAAGATTGATTAAAAGGGATGTCAGTTCGACATTTACAACCTTGACTAAACCACTAAATGGTGACTTGATATGTACCTTCCTAGAAATGTCACTCGACCACCACATCCAACATAACCTTGCCACCTCCATAGCTTCACATGGCAAGGTACTATCGCGTAACTATTTCTTTACTCCTTTGTCGAGGCCCAAGGTAAATTCTCATTGTAACGATTTCTTCTATGCACGAAGAAGGTTTTACTCTGCACACTACCCTTTCATGTACTGCCTAGCCGGAAATAATGGAAAACCCAACTCTTAAATAAACACAAAGGGAGAAGGCTTATGCGATTTTGGTTCCTCTACTGCGTAATAAATACAACCATGTTGAAATTACTAAGACAACTGAGAGGGGGCGTGAATCAGTTTTTATTGTTCTTAAACAATTTTAAGTCTATTAAACCATTTTTAATCTTTCATCAAGTGACCATCAATATTAGACATCATATGAACAACATAAATAATGAGCATCAATCACACATAAGATATACACAGAGACAGATTTTCGCAACGAAACCCATAAAGGGAGAAAACCTCTTCTTCTTTGAAATGGTAGGTAGTCTTTTAAGTTCTATACATCATTTATGTTTGAGCACCAACTCAAAGTGAGGATGCAACCTCTATCTTACAAGCTCCAACTTGTTGAGAGCACCAACTCTCTGGTTTCTCTAGCACCGACTAGAAGGAAGCACCAACTCCCTGAGTGTTCCAACACCGACTGAATGGAAGCACCTACTTCCACTTATACAAGCACTGTAACAACCCTAGTTAAATGATTGCTTAAGGTTTATCAAGTATAATTAATTAAATAATTAACTATCCTAATGTATTTTAGTTAAATAATGATTATTTATTAATAATATTAATTAATTAATTATTGTTTATATATGTTGATTAATTAATTAGTTAATTAATTAACTCATTTAAGGTTTGGGTAATGAATTAAAAGCTTAATAATTTATTTATTTATTTATTAGTAAACTTAACGTATGAAGGATAAGGCATTGAGTGGATGGATAGGGTATTGAATGGAGGGATAAGGTATTGAATGGAGGGATAAGGTGGGAGGCATTAAAGGAAGGTAGGAGGTGGTGAATGGAGGGAGGATATGAGGGGGAAGAGGTATTCATGAGGAGGACTTTTGGAATTTTGGGGGCAAGGGAGCATTTTGAGAGAAGGGAATGTATTTTCTATTTGGGGGTATTTTTCTGGTTTGGAGTTTGGGTGGTCTGTTACAGGGGTGCATCAGTTGCTGGGGGTTTTGGGCTTGGGGGCTAGGAATCCTCAAAGAATCTTGGAGCTAGGGAGCTAGATAGGCTCTATTCCTAGCTAGCAAGGAGGAAGATTCAGTTTGGGTAGAGTTTGGGCAGAGCAGGAGCAAGGACAGACAGATATTGGAGAAACAACATCAGACAGAGGTCAGGGATGATTTTAAGGATGGAAATTTATTTTAAAATGTAGAAACCTTGGCGAATCTTACTAATCCTTCATATCTCAACTATAAATGTTTGGCAATATTTTTGTAAAAATATTCAAATTTCTAAGTATTTTATATAGTTTTTATAAATTTTTGGCGATTTTTAAGGTAAAATAATTTTATCCTATAGAATTTGGGCAAATCATTTTTAAAATAGCGAATCTCATTTTTGGAAAAAACATGGAAAATTAGCCCATGAGCAAAATTTAGCCCCTAAAATCATCCCTGACAGAGGTATGTATTTTCAGGATTTTAGGTGGTTATCATTAAGCTGTTGAATATGTTGTGTTATGTGGTAGTTATGTAATTTATTTTCATGCTGTTAAAAAATTTAATTTCTGTTGAATATTAAATGGTTATATGTTGATGATTAATTTGTACAGGATAACATTTATCTATCCTCTATTTTAACTTGCGTTTTATAAGGCTCTGGGGTAGAGACCTTACAAGCACCAACTTGCATACAAAAAACTCTGTGTTTTCCCAAGCACCACCCTCTCACCCAGTTTTCTAGCCACAACTAGATGGAAGCTACAACTCCCAATATTCAAGCACCAAATCGAGTATCAGAGGACCATAGTCCTCCCTAGAACCACCCTACCTCCCTGATTAAAAATAAAATGATTGAATAACCAACAACGCAAGTGTTTCAATTCTTACCACTTCTCTTTTGTCCTATAATTCTTTTATGCTTCTATCTGTTCTACAATTATGCTCTTCTTCAAGTTGTTCTGCAATTCTTCTCTTGCTTCTATCTATTTATCATCTGTTAATCATCTATGAGTTTTATCTCACACTGTGCATACTGTCGATCTCACACTACGAATACTGTAATTTTCCCTTTCTTACAGTTCAACTCATTTTTCATTCAGAAAAACCAACCATTCACAGTCACTCCATATTTATTTTATGCACTTCACACAACTTAAGTTACACCTCGAATACCTAGCCCAACAACACTTCAGCCACTCAATCGCCAACCCTCCAAGAACCATGATTCGGTTCTACTAACTGAATCGTAACTGAACAGTTAATTGTAAATATCAACAGTAGCCCTTCGATCAGATGCTCAAATAACCAGCACCGTTGGATTAAATCCACAAGGTCTTGCATTTATCCCATATGCCCACTGGCTGTGACCATGGGCCTAATCAAGATGTGTTTCTCATTTCACATTTTGGCAATCCTGTGTCGAAGGGTCTCGACACTCCAATTTGTGATCCCCAAAATGGAGCTTAGCTCCGCTAGCTCTTCCCTCTCACGTGACCACCGAAAGTGACCACAAGATGCGCCAAAAGGTGCTTCACGATTTCGCATTTCAGCATTCTTTCCATGAGTGTCCTTGACACCTCCAAATCTCGGTATCCAAAACTCCGAAATGGAGTCAGATCAACGGTCCACAATCTTGATGACTCGATGGTCTAGATCTTTTCATGATCTTGAATATCACAATTCTTGTGATGAAGGGTCTCAACAATCCAAGTTACGATCCCCGAAATGGAACTTAGAAATTAGCTCCTCCCTTAATCCTTCGATGATGTGACCTAGTCTATGACCATGGGCCAGACCTTATCGTGAGTTGCAAGGTTATAGCATTTCCTTCCTTTGGTTTCCCAGTCAGTGAAAAGTTAATCCCTCACCACATGTCCCTCTTGGATCAACAGTCAAGATCTTATCGCAATTTCTCAACTTCATGGGCCTTCGTCATTCCTGATCAGCGGTCCACGATATCCCTTTGATAAGTGACTCTGATTAAGTTGTGGTTTCACATTTCACAATTTCATAGGATAGAGCACCTCCTTTCTTTGACTTTCCAGTTGGTGAAATGTCAATTCCTCTCCATGTTCCCTCTGCATCCAATGTTCCACAACATATGTCGATCCAAAGGTCTAGATCAATTCTTGGGATTTCGCATATTGCAAGTTCCAACACCATGTTCTATTGACTCATCTAATGTGCAGGTCAGCGAAATTCTAGTCGCTTGTCATGTGTCCTTCTTGAATATGGACGGTCCTCCTGCTTTCACGATTTTGTAGGACTGCTTCATATTGCATGTGAAGACCATGCTCCTTCTTATGGATCCAACGATGGTCAGTATTTGGGCTCAAATCTGACACATGAGATCTATTTTCTTTTACTGTGCACTCCTCCTATATGAATTCAAATCTGATACTCATCGGGAATTCTTAATGGGATCCAACGATCACTATTTCTCTTCACTACTGATCTTGCCATTGTCATGCCATTATTGTTGTGCTACTAATCGTGTTGATCTTCGCCATCAATGAAAAACACGCATACTCTGCCTCTATCTGAAAACATGCCAGCAATCTCCCCCTTTGGCATTGATGGCAACCCCTTGATAAACATGCAACTATACCACTGTAGCATCCTTGAAATTACCACACTTTCTCCCCCTTTGATATCAATGTCAAAGCAGAAACACACTCCCCCTGAGTTGTTACGATACATACTCCCCCTGTCAACTATGAGCATCTTATAAATACAATAAATATTCAATAAGCACTCCCCCTAACCAGGTGAACAGATTAGATGAAAGAAGTTATAACCCCCAACTTTTGACGAAGATATCCAAAAGGGGTCGTTGCTAACAGTTTAGTAATGATATCAGCTATCTGTTCTATGGAAGGAATATAATTCAGTTGAACGACTCTATTTGTAACATTTTCTCTGAGAAAATGGTATTTTATTGGGATATGATTATCCTTGGAGTGAAGAACGAGATTCTTGGAGACACTAATGGCAGTGGTGTTATCACAGTGAATTGTAATCAGAATAGTATAGTTTACCTTCAAATCTGCAAGAGTTTGAATCATCCACAAAATCTAAGTGCAGCAAGTAGCAACAACAATGTACTATGCTTTTGTAGTTGATAAGGAAATAGATCCATGCTTCTTACTAATCCATGCTACCAACGATTCACCCAGGAAAAAGGCACCTTAACTGGTGCTCTTTCTCTCATCCACACAATTTTCCCAATCTACATCTGACTAAGCAGTTAATTGAAAATTCTTATTTCTGGGATACCACAGACCATAAGTCATTGTTCCCTTCAAGTATTTGAATATCCTTGTGACAACTACCAAGTGACTTTGTTTAGGAGCTGACTAATAACGACCTACCATTCCA
>JZKD02S0641550.1:116246-148759 GCA_000966675.3 Picea glauca
TGAATATATTGTGATCTCCATGTGTTGATGAATCTTGTATGCACTTAATAACTCAATAAATTAGTAGTAGTTAGTGATTCCAAGAAAGAATTTGGCTTGGGATCATTACACATTGGTCTTGAAGATGCTCCAATGTCTAGAGTTCATATCCATTGTTACTACTTTATTAATGTATTAATTTATCATTGTATTAAAACTTTATTAATGTTTTAATGTATTAATACTTTACTAACATATTTATTGATGCATATAATGTATGAAACTAGTTTTTTATTATAATTTTAATAATGGATTACTTTATTAAGGTGATGTTGATGATGATGAGTAACTTCCACTAAGACTGAATTGGTCTATCAAACCTTAAGAGGGTAAGTGATTACTTGTGATTCTTCAAAATTTTGTTTCCATGCTAAAAAATCATTAAGAGAAGCTTTCCAAGATCACCATAGTTCTGTTGAGTTAAGAGGTTAGGAAGGTTGGTAGTGTGACAAATATTTTGAAAATGAGATCTAATATGGGTATAGGCTAGACAATCTAAGAGAAAGTGTTTTTCATCTTCAACCTTCTTAGTGTCACAAAGGTGACACACTCTTTCATCCCATGACGTTTTAGGAATTGACCAATGCCCAATTTAACTATGGAGCTCGTGAGAATTTGTTCTTATCTTAGCAATGCTTATTTTTTTTCTTTACATTGGTCAAAACACATAGATAATTTTGATATTCTATATTAGGGTTGATTATTAATAATAGAAAATAGAATATGCATATAATATATTTATAATGTTAAATAATTTATTATAAAAATTAAATATATATTATATATGTATAAATACTCTCGATTTATATTTTTTATATTTATATTCATATTTCTAAATATTAGTTTATAATTAATTATATGTGTGTGAGTGTGTGTTAAGTAAATAATTATCTAACATTTTAAATACATTATATGTTTATAAATACTTGTGATCGTTCACCTCCTAAGGATGTGTGACGAAAAATCTTACTTGGTTGCTTGGCACACCAATAATACTTTCTTCAGGCTACACCTCTTAACCTAAAGCATACCCATACTACATTCTAGGCTACGAGAAAGTCACACTCATATTCTAATGACAATCAAGGGTATACTTAGACAATTGTTAAGATAATTTAACACTTAGTCTTATATAAGAATACATTCCATCAACATGAGAATCCAAGAGAACAATTGCACAACAAACAAATACAAACACATAAATAGTGTGGGCAGCACAAACCATGCCTAACACCCGACAAAGTCTTTGTTATTGTGAAACACTTCCAATCTAAGCACTACTAGCTCGGTTTACAAATTGATTAAAGTCTCACAACTCACCTCACCTCACCAACTCACTCATAAATAGATTTGGCACACCAAGAGTTTATGTTTCAACTGTATTTTCATCCTCCTTTGGTGCACCTCATATGCATCCACAAACTAACACTTGTTGTCCCTTTGTCACGATAGACTTTCACCAACCTAACACAGATTTTGGTTTTTCCTTACACATGCCTCCAACAGTCTTGCATTTCTAGAGTTTCCCAAAACCTACCAAAGCATCTCACTCTTGGATACTTGTCCTCCATCTTGGGAACTTTTCCTTAGTTCATTGCCTCAAACTTTCCTTGAACTTGTTCTACAAACCTCTTGGTCAATAATGCTTCTATCCCTCCTTTGATTGTGCGCCCTTTCTTTTCTATGGATTCCAAGAATCACTTGTGCTAAAAACAATGTCTCTTGGGTGAGTTTCATCCCTTCGTGAACCCACATTGAAACGACTTGTTGCGCCTCCTATGTGGACTCGGTGCACCCATCAATGTTTTCTCTCTTGGATTGAAATGCCCCATCCTTGGGCGTGTGCACCCCTTTTCCTTGTGTTCCTTCTTGTACCGATCATCGTGACTCCTCATGAGTGTGTCGATGAGGTTGTCTAACCTCTCCAATGCACCCATGTTGTCGAGGGAATACAGGTCCACTCCTTGGGAATGATCCCAAGTTGTTGCTCCCTTTCCCAAATGCAACCCAAGTCCCCTTGGTGTTTCACGTCACCATGGTGCACCCAAGGTGCTCTTGCTCGCACCCAAATTTCTTCGTTCGCCCAACCTATTGCTTCCTCATTGTGCTTCTTCATCTGTTTCATCATTGAATCTGCCAAAGGAGCATGTGGGCTCGGTAGGTATGGTGAGATACATTACAATTATGAATATGCAATGTAATGTGAGTATCAATATACAATGCTAAATGAAATCCTATTGTTTTGGATGTTTTGAAGGATTTATTTTTGAGGATAAATTTTAAATTTTTATTTATAAGTTTTTTTTTGCAATATCATAAGATTTTTAATACATAAATGGACTGACCATCTTGAAAAAATTCTATTATAAATTGGATTATACAATATCAAAAACTAATATCTACCATTTCAAGAATTCGTTCAATATTAAAAACAAAACTAAATTATAAAAATATAAATTGAAAAATAAACTACTACTTTGATAAAAACAATTTGTTTGTTAAGAGATATAGATCAAGCTCATAAACGGTCCCGAAATGACATTACTACAAGTCAATAATTTTTTTTACATATTAATGTATAATGTTTGCAAACAACGATGGAATTCCACAAATAAATTGATTATCTGTCAAATTTTATTAAATTTGTTTCCTACAAGTTAACTTTTTTAAATCAATAAATTATCAATATGAAAATCAGAGTGTCCAAAACCATCAGATTTTTTGAAAGTTTAGTTTTGAAATTCAATAAGTTGTTAATATGTATAAATCTATGATGTGCTAGACATCTCAGTCACCCGTCCTCCATAAATTGTCGTACTCAATCCATGGAAATTGTGAAATCCAAGATAAAACGAAATGAAAAAGTGTTTATCATGGTTAGAAAGTCTCCTTTTTCAGCTCGCTCAAATGCTTGTGAAATTGAAAGTTATGATAGAGATGTAAGAAGATGACATAATTTGAGGACGTAAACATATGACATAAGTGTAACTACTTCTAACGATTTCTCTCCCCCTATATTATTTTGCAATATGCTATGTAGGTCAATGTGGGGCTTCTTATACATGCTTTCTTTACTTTCTTCCGGTGCTTCTTGTCTATTGGTGCTCCCTCTTGAAATTCTATGAAATATATAAAAATAATTCAAATTTATTTGACTTCATAAAGCTTGTCATGTTCACTTCTTAGACATCAATGACCATACTTTTCGACAATTTCCCTTTGACTGTATGTGTAATGACCCCAATTGTTACAACTACCAGTGAAGTAAAAATTGCAATTTTTGTTTTGTTTTTAGGCAGTAAGGAAACAATGGCATCAATGACTCAACACACTAGCACATCGAGCAACTAGGTGAAACATGCAAAAATCAAGGTAGATAGGAACAACTACTCACCCGACATAAACACGACATCACCTACAAGATAAAGGACAACATCCACAATCCCGACACCACGACCTCGATGACTAGTAACTAGAAATCTCTATGGATGCAAATACAAATGCATGAAGGCATTACAGCCCAAGCACCAACAACAACTACAACAAATAACGCCCACAACGAAAAGAAATGACTCCAGCCAATTCATCGTTTGCCTCTATCTAATAGGGCACGCAAATATCCCCTCATCAAGAATCATGTCGTCACCAGGTGATAGGCGTGACAATAACCCTAGCGCAACATAACCTATTTAACCTAGAGACTCAAGACAAAACCACATGCTAGGAGACTGGATAACTAATAGGAAGACAATACCCACACACCCAAGAATCGAGTCGTCAGGACGCAAGATGACATTACTCGAATTAAATTGCGCGAACTAATAAATGAATCGCCAACAACCATAAACCCTTATTTGTTAGGCATGATGTCTAACTGCGAAAGCGTGAACCATGATAATGTTACTATTAACATAAAATTTATCATAACTGTGACTTATGATATTCGACAATGATGTCATTGTCCCATAATAATAATAAGCACCATTGTAAAAATGCTTTCAATGAACAATCATGAACAAGTTGTCATAAGAAGATGTTGTCATTCATTCACAACAACCAATTCTAAACCGTGGTCATACCATTAATGATATTAGTAGAATCAGACTATTCTTACTATTATTACTACATGCTAAAACACAGTCATGCTACATGCTAAACCAACCTTATAAAATCAAGGAAACAAACTATGTTTCCATATAGAATAACCCAAAAATATGTTCGAAGGAACGAACCAAATGATTTCATAAAGTCACGTGGAGATGATCTAGATAGAGAATAAAGAGTGACACATATAAAGAGTAGTGCAATCAATATAACTGAAAGACAACACTTCAGATGGAGTGGACAATTATGAAATTGAAACTGATATACATCTATACAAAAACACTTGTCTCAGCAGCAGACAATATCCTAACTGTTAATATCCAATCTATACTAAGCACCTATTCCATAGTATAACTAATCGTGTATTGCATAAATTCGTTGCGCATTAACATTATAAATTGACTGTAAATTATCAACTATAAATTGACTATAATTCGTTGTCTATGAATGTTGTCTTATAATCATGTATTAAAAGGTCGCTGACATTGGATTTCGCTGGTCTATAATCGTTGTATTTAAAAGGATTAATATTTAAAAAGGAAATTAGCAGTGAATTGAGTATAAATAGTTGTCAATGATCATCATTAAAACTCAGTCAAGAACATGTAAAATGCAGTAATTAGCAGATGTAAAACATTGTGAAGGTAAACGTTGTCTGGGTATTAGAAACGTTGTCTAAAATTTGTTGTCAGTCAAATATGTGAGATTGTTGTGTTAAATATGTACGAAGGTTTTCTATCAGCTAGCGGATAAGGCCATTACTTATAGGTATGAAATCACTGACCAAAAATACTTACACACATTTAATATATATCTATTGTAATCACACCCGCATTTATTAATAAATATGTGGTCAAGAAGCTATGCTCAACAACCAATACCTCTCTCTAAACACGCTGTCTATTACAAATGCCAAGTGATTGTTGTTCATTATTTCATTAGAAAATCATGTTGCCCTTCAATTTATTTACTAATTTCGCAGCATATCTTTGTGCATAATGAATTATCTACTAGGGGAGATGTAAAATCACTGACCCCCATACTAGGACATTGTCGAAGTCATAAAACGTAGTCAAATATCTATATCACAGGAAGAGTGCATAAATGGTACAACTGGCACAAAAGAGATGAAATAGCAGGGGGACTAAATGCTAAGAAGGGAGAATCACTACCCATCACACAGTAAACACGCCCCCCCACCCTCTTACATAGTAGAATCACCACCCATGCATAGAAAACACTACCCTTTGCACAATAGACATGCCGACAATCAAGTAAGAAATAACAGTTGGATAATACACAGTTAGGTATACATAGTCAGATAATACACAGTCGAGTATCAACCAAATTAGATAATAATCACAACCATTGATAGCATCAATCCATTGTTAGTTGGGTTGTGTGGTTGGGGAAGTCTAAAACGTTGTCAGGCAAATTGAATGGGTGTACAGAGCACTGTGTTTGGCCAAACAAAAACGCATGGTAAATTCGCCTTCAAAGGTAATAAATCGTAGAGGGAAAATCCGTAGTTGAATGTATTGAAACGTAGAGTAACTTTCCATCAAAATATAATGATTTGCAGAGGAAAATCGCAAGCCATATGGAATAAATATGCAAAGCCATTTTGCCATCGAAATGTAATAATTGCAGAGGAAAAATTTGTGGTTGAATGCTTGCAAGGAGCCATAGATTTCGTAGTGTTTATGTATCCAGATCGCAGAGTAAATGATGGAGTTGTTGAGAAATTATAAATACCATTTGTTGTGTGTAAGATGCCAATGAGATTGGGTTGAATGTTGGGTAAACATGCGTGAAAACACAAAGGTGTTATAAAATGCAGAGCCCAAAGCAACTTAGAGATAAGAAAGGGGTAAAAAACTGGGCTAAATTATCCTTTTCTCATCATCCATGCATAGAAAATAAGGGCATTAGAATATATAGGTCGCTATACAGTGAAGTGACGATCGTCGATTTGTCTCCTGGCTGACTACTCAGGCATGGATTGATGACCTAGGGATAAGGGCAGAAGATAAGCACAATCTAGTCATAATAGTCATTAAAAAAAAATAGAATAGTCATAGCAATCGGGGATCGGGTTGCCAAGGAAATAAATTGAAAAGCAGCGAGTGTAAAGCTATGATGACTTGAGTTCTTGATTACAAATGTTGAGTAAAAACATATCTTTACACAATAGAAGTACAGTAATGAAAGTAAAATAAAAATAACAATCTACCATTCAAATAAACGCATGCGTACCGTAGCCCAAGGCGACAGCTCCGAGTCGTTGTCCCTTGCACGCTCTGTTCAGATCTCACTTGCTGACTGATGTGACTTCACCGGTACCTCCTAGCCAACGCTAAGGGTACTCTTCTTTCCCCTGAGCCTCCTGAGCCACAAAGGGGCCACACACCTTATACCATAGAACAACCAGCTCCCATCTCACCTCGCAAGGTCAAGCTACCACTCATTACCCTAGCTAGGTATCCCAACTCCCACAAGATAAGTTAGTCAAGACAAAAATTCCACAGCATAACATTACGCATAAAATACCAGATCCATGGTCCTCCTCCTCCATCCTTTTTATAGAGTTTCTAAGTGATTTCTTTCCCAAATTCCCATTTTAATTTATTTTTCATTAATTTAATTCAGAAAAAACCTCCCTCGTACACATGTCACCCATACCCCTAGTTGCGACAAAAAATAATTTCATTAATTATTTAATTATCCTTATTTCCCTCACCCACCTAAAAGCATTTCTAAAATTGCTCCTTGGTGTCCCCATATTCCCTTACACGTTTTAAATGAATCGCACCCTTACTAAATTCCTAGTTGAGTTCATAATTAGAAAGTTCTTAAGGGCAAGATTCCTTACTATGTTAGTCATTCAAATTTTTCCCTTCGTTGAACCCTTTTTCTTTCTATTTCCCCTTTTCCCCTTTTTATCTAAAACTCAAATTAGCAAGTGTAGAAAAACCACCTCTTTCTTTTTTTAATTAAAAAAATTAATTAGCATAAGTAGAAAAACAATCATTTCCCCTTTTTAAAAATTTAATCCCCCAAAGTAATTTGATTTTAATAAATCACTTAAATTTTTTACCCCATTCTCGTCACATGTTTAATTATTATTATTATTATTACCACAAGTATCACTTAGAACTAGATTTTAATTTCCTATGTTGAGCGACATTTTTATTAGGGAAATTGTTTTTAAATCTTACTTGAAACATCATTCGTTCTAAGGCCATCTAGGTTTATTCACTTATTATTTAAAAACATGACATGCCCTTCAGGATGCACTAGGTTCTCCAAGGGTGCAACCCGCCTCCTTCTATTCTCATTGTGCAAGGTGCCCTTCAGGACGCACTACGTTCTCCAAGGGCACCACTTGCCTCTTTCTGTTTTCATTGCCTGACGTTCCCTTCAGGATGCACTACGTGCTCCAAGGGTGTCACTCGCCTTTTTACTGACTTGGTAGACATCAAAAACCCCTAGATTCAATACTCTGTCAAGTGATCTTGTGGGAGACTAAGGGCCTCTAAGGAATAATTCCGCTGCCTTATTGTGCACCCCTTAGAATCATCATGAGTGACTATCGCAGTCTGCCCTCATGGCATCATGGGTCTTCTCAAACTAGGTAATCATTAACCTATAGTTCATGCAACAATAGAACAACTAGTAGGTTGTGGCAGGGTTGTTTTCCACACCTCTCCCTCAATGTCTCTGGTTTTCGTGCGTGACCCCTCTACTCCACATGTGAGTCTAGTCGTCAAGTTATCGTTAGCCTCTATCACTAACAATCATGTCAGCAATAATAATAAATCATCATAAAATCTAATCAGATGTACATATGTCATATCTAGAACAATCAAACCCCAATAATTCAGTCTCTAACTCGATCCATAGTCCAAGGGGTTTCATTGATGCCTCTACATCCTTGAGTTCCAAGGTCCTGCACACTTAGGAGAACCCATTCAATAGCAAATGCCTATGTAAATACACAAAATAGCATATCATCATATCCATAATGCCTCATAATCATAATCAAACGACCAATAGTATAATAATCCGGATCATTTGCAAGCAAGTGTCCTCATAGAATAAGCTTGCTCAGTGTGCACAAGAGAGGGATATTACATACACCCCCTCTTGGTCTAAACTTCATCTCAAAGTTTCACAGTATATATGTGACGTAATAATGTGTATCATAGTATCAAATTTTATCTATTAGAAAAAAAGGAAACTGTTGGCGCATATCATATGTGTCCTCCCAGGTCGTAGAGTGTAGACTAAAGTTGTCCCAATAAACCTTGACTTAATCTATTGTTTGACGTCTTAGTTGTCTAATGCATTGATCCAGGATGCGGAACGTCTCAGCCATGAGTGCACCCTCATCTGATACCTGCAAGGTACTCAAGTCAAAACACATGTAGGGTCGCTTATAATGTCTAAAATAGATACATGAAAAAAATTGTGCATACGCCTCAAAGAATCAAGCAAGGCTAGTCAAAAGGCCACGGGCCTCACTTTCCCACAATCTTGCAAGATCCCATGAACCTAGGAGATAGTTTATCACCCTATACAAACTTGATCGAACTCTTATGTGGTTTCACATGCAATAGAACTCAATCGACATACCGTAACTACGGTTGACATGTCGTGCATTGAAATAACTCTTCTATCGATCTTGCGCTTCCTTGATCCTTTTTCTTATAATTGCATTTAATATTCCATTTCTTTTATCACTTTCGGTCCCACCAGGACCCTATCCTCAAGCCGATCCAACCAAAAGGCATCTGAAATGATCACCCGTAAAGGAACTCAAAAGGATCCATCTTAATGGTTCTTTGATAACTATTGCTATGTGTGAATTATACGAGTGGCAAGAATTCTTTCCAATGCTTCGGTTGGTCCATCATGTACATGCCCAACATGTCCTCCAAGAATTGGTTTGTTCGTTCATCTATCCGTATGTCTCCAAGTGATACGCAGTACTAAAGTTAAGTTGGGATCCAAATGTCTCTTCGCAACTAGTCCAAAATCATCCAGTAAACAACGATCCTTGATTGGACGTAATCCTCTTAGGCACGCCATGCCCTCACAATCTTGCTAATTAAACTCTAGATATGTCTGGTGCCTGATACGTCATACGCACAGGAATAAATTAGCACTCTTTGTCAGAGTGTCGACTACCACAAAAGTTGAGTCATGTATCCTCGTAGTCAGTGGAAATCCAACAATAAAATCCATCAAATTGCCCTCCCATTTCTATTTAGGAATAGTGTTGTTGTAGTAATCCTGCTAGATGTCTATGTTCATCCTTCACCTACCGACATTCTAGACATCTTGCCACATAGTTGACTATGTCTTCCTTCATTCCTTTCCATACACGGTAGCTTACTTACTTTACTAAAAGAATAAAATCAAACTATACAAGCTAATCCTACAATTCATTTTATTCTACCAGCTATTAATCAATAAAAAAATTCAACAAAACAATAAGTAGCGGTACATATCTGAACAAAGTGCTAGGACAAAAAATGGAACAACCAAGTTCCACCCAACCATAGAATAGAAAAATCAATCTACTTGCTCTGTTCACCCCCTAGCATGACCATGAATCCACGAGGGAGAACTCCAATGTTCCTCTTTTTCTATAGTCCACTTTCAGATCAGAAATTCCCCTTGCCTTACACTCAGAAACAATGCTCATAGAAGTAAGTGATACCCTTTCCCCAGCATATTAAGAAGTGTCCTGCCTCCTCCCATATGTTGTATATGAAAAATCATCTAGTACCTAGGTCTTTTCCCCCCCTTGGGAATTTTAGCAACTTTACAAATCCTTGATTTTTAGGGGATGCCAATGGCCAAATTCCTCATTTCCCACTTGTAAAAATTTTCCCTCAGGTATTTCAAGCATGTTCCCCACTCACGGAGTCATGGTCAATTGATTTCAACCTGGATGTTCCATTTGTCCTTCAACAACTAATGTAAAAATATTTGTCTCTTACAAGTGTCATAGTCAAAGAGTTGGTTGGGAAAATCAAATCTTTTTCCAACAGTCACAATCATTAATTAAAATTAATCAAATTCCAAATTCGGAATTTCCATAAATGACAATAATTTTCCAATTTTGAATTTGCCAAAAATGGAAATAAATTCCTAAGTGCATGTTGACTTTAATAATTAAACATTTTTTGGGATATTACATTCTCTCCCCCTTCAGTGCAACATTGTCCTCAGTGTTCATTCCTTTCTCGGAATAGGGTTGGATAATATTTATGCAAATATTCCTTCAATTCCCAAGTGGCCTCCTCACGACTAAAGTGCTTCCATTGCACTTTTACCTGGGTGACAACTATGTTCTGAAGTATTGTTTCTCTCAAGTCCAGAATGCACAAAGGTTCTTCTTGGAACTCGCCTTCTGGTTCCACTTGCACCATGTTCCAATCAATCATTTCAGTAGGATCATGAACATATTTGTTTAATAAAGAACCATGAAATACATTATGAACTTTCAAATTTGCGGGAAGTTATCGAAGAGGCTAGAAAACATAGGTGCCAACTTTTCACAGTTTCCTACCTTTAATGAACTTCTTCTTGCTTTGACTTTTAAATACATGTGATCTCCCACTTGAAATTCCCAGTGTCTTCTTTTCAGATCTGTGTAGATTTTCTGTCTGTTCTATGCTTCCTTTAAATTATGTTCTACTTTTCTTACCATTTTCTCCATTTCGTGGGGCATTTCTAGTCCCACCATGAGCCTATCAACTGGGTTATCCCAACTAATTGGAGTTGTACACTTCCTACCATATAGTACTTCAAAGGGTCTCATCTTAGTCGATGACTAATAATCGTTATTGTACGCAAATTCCACTAAGTGTAGGTATTCCTCCCACTTAGTTGGTTTTATCCTTACACACATTCATAACATATATTCAATGATTTGGTTTGTTCGATCATTCTTCCCATCCATTTGTGGATGGTAGCTTGTGCTAAAATTCAAGTTAGTATTCAACCTTGAAAACAATTCTTTCCAAAACGTAGATGTAAATCTGACATCTCTATCTGAAATCACCATTTTAGGAATACCATCCAGTCTAAAAATTTCCTTCATAAATATTTCAACGATGTTAATAGCTTTATAAGTAGATTTCACTAGAATAAAATGTGGAGACTTGCTAAGCTTATCAATTACTACCATAATTGAATCATTTTTTTTTTGAGTTTTAGGCAAACCTATGATAAAATCCAGTGATATAGTCTCCCATTTCCATTCTGGTATAGGTAGAGGGTGCAACAGGCCGGTCGGGTGTTGGTGTTCATCTGTCACCTGTTGTCAATCTAGGCACTTGAACAAGTATTATGTTGTCTCTCGCCTTTCATATTAGGTCAATAAAACAATTTCCCCAATGTTGTTACCATTTTCTAGTATCCTGGATGACCATAATATGGCTTCTTGTGTACTTCATCCAAAACTATTAGCTTTAATTCAGCATAATCTAGTATGTACAACCTATTTTTGAATCTTAGTAGACTATTTATGTCCAAACTCAAATATGTTTTGTCGAAATTTTCTACATTATTTTTGTAAATCTTCCACTGTTTTAATGTATTTTTCATCATTATTACTTGCAACCTTTATCCTTTGTTCAATCTCACTTTCATCCCTGCTAATGTTTATCTCAAACATCCCATGAATTCTTCTACTAAAGGAATCTTCCACTTTGTTTTCCTTACCCTTGATGTGTCTTAGCTCGAAATTGAATTCGTACAAGAAGGCCAGCCATGTTTCTTTCCTTGCATTAAGATCTGGTTGACTAAACAAGAATTTCACGCCATTTTTACCAGTTAGCAACATAAATTTTTTGCCTATTATATAGTGTCGCCACATTTTTAACGCATGGATTGAAACTGCTAATTCCAAGTCGTGAGTGACGTAGTTTTGTTCGTTCTCTTTTAGTTTTCATGATTCGTAACAAATAATGTGCCCTTCCTGTGTTAGGACACCTCCCAACCCTTCTTTGCTTACATCCACACAGACTATGGATTCTTTATATGGGTCTACTACCCTTGAAATTGATGTGGTTGTTAATAGTTCTTTAAACTTATTAAAACTGTCCTGACATTTATGTGACCAATTAAACTTGGTTCCCTTTTTTGTAGGGATGTTATAGGGTATGCAATATTAGAGAATCCTTCTATAAATCTGTGGTAGTACCTAGTGATTCCCATGAATGACCAAATATCCACTACATCCTTAGGGATATGCCATTCCATGATGGCTCTTATATTCTCTGGGTCGACTGCAATACCCTCTTCAAATATTACATGTCCTAGGTACTGTATTTTCTTTTGGTAAAAGTCACATTTGTCAAATTTTGCATACAGTTTGTGTTTTCTTAAAGTTTTCAATACTATCCTTAGATGTTCTTTGTGTTCTTCTTATGTTTTCAAATACACTAGGATATCGTCAATAAATACCAAAACAAACTTATCCAAATACTGACTGAAAATGATATTCATTAAACACATAAATGTTGTTGGTGCGTTAGTTAGACCAAACGGTATAACAACAAATTCATAATGTCCATATCTCATCCTGAACGTTGTTTTACTTATGTCTTCATCATTTATTCTAACCTGGTGATAACCAGATCTTAAATCCAACTTAGGAAAAATCTTTGCCCCTCCCACTTGATCAAACAGATCATTGATTCTGGGTATGGGGTATTTGTTCTTAATAGTTATTTTGTTTAGTTGTATATAATCAATGCATAATCTTAGAGTTATGTCTTTATTTTTAACAAAAAGGGCTAGTGCTCCCCATGGTGAGACGCTTGGTTTGATTTATTCCTTGTCCAACAGTTCTTGTAGTTGAATTTTTAACTCTTGTTAAATTGGGTAAGGTCATTATGTAGGGTGCCTTAGATATAGAGGTTGAACCAGGCAGCAAATCGATAGAGAAGTCTATTTCTCTTCTTGGGAGTATTTCAGGTATTTCGTCTACAAACAAATCTCTAAATTCATGAAAGATGACAAAATCTTATAGGCTAGGTTTATTTTCTTTTTCCAATAGATTTGTCACTTGGATAGCATAAATATGACAACCTTTACTCATGCACTTCTTAAACTGCATTGTTGAAATCTGCCTAACTGAGACTGGTTTTCATAGTCATTGTACTGTCCTAACAGTTTTTTTTTCTTCCCTGTAAGCGAGTGATTTTTCATAACAATACAAAATTTCTTTATGCCTCTCTAACCAGTCCATACCAATAATTATATCATAAGACCCTAACAATAGAATATTCAGATTTAGCTTTGATTTGTGACCATCTAAACTGAGTTCACAATCAGAAACAAAATCTGTTACTTTTCTTTTTGTTCTTGTTGCTAGTTGCCCTAGCCAAGATTTTGTATGCTTTACTTTCTTAAGATGGTTTGAATCCACTACTCAAGGAGTAACATAACTCAAATTAGATCCTGGATCAATTAAAATATAAATATGATTATTATTAACTTTACCCTCAACTTCCACTACAATGGACTGGTGATCATCTTGTCGGTCATCTACAACTGCATTGATTCTTTGTAAGCTTCTGCCCACATCTCCCATTGTAGAGGCCTCTTGTAGGTTGTGAACCATGGTTCTTGTTGCAGAAGTTAAATGTGGGTAGTTCCTCCTTAAGTGAGATTCTTCACATTCCCATCATTTTAACAGTTCTCTGGGGCTTTCCCCAAACTTCTTGGTTCCCAGATTAACTGATTTACCTCCCCCTTTGTAATATTCTAGATATAAAAAGTATGCAGAACAAAAATAAAATTCTATAAATAGTAGATGAACAACAATATAACTAGAATAACACCACAATAATACTGAAATCATAACAAAATAACACTAGAAAGAGAACTTATTACATCAAAATACATTGTTCTACCTACGTAAGGGGTTAGGTCCCTAACATGTCCTCCCCCTTAAAAACAACCTTATCCTCAAGGCTTCAGATGTGGAAATTGTTGCAGAATGGTAGCTGGTTTCCACGTGGCATCTGTTGGAGTTGTATCTTTCCACTGGACTAACACTTCCTTGATGGTTTGCTGATGCAGGAGACACTCATGTTGGTCCAAAACAACTTGTGGTTGTAGTCAAATGGATCCTTCCTCTTCCAACTCAGGAAGATTGGTTTGAGTTTGGCACTTAGTTCCAATCACCTTCTTCAAGCATGAAACATGACAAGCATGTTGTAGCTTAGAATGACTAGGAAAAGATAATTGATAGGCCACATGTCCCACATGCTTGAGAACTATATAAGGACCATAAAATTTGGGTGCTATCTTCTGACAATGGTTGGCCTTGAGAGAATATTTCTTGTAAGGTTGCAGTCGAAGAAACACTTGATCCCCTTCTGCAAATTGATGTTCAGAGTAACCTTGATCTACTTGTTACTTCATGCGATTCTAAGCCATGACCAAATTATCTTTGAGGGTACAGAGAATAGCCTCTCAAACTGTAAGAGTTTGGTCAACCTCCTGGACCTTCGAGACACCTGGTAAATATGAGAGAACTAAAGGTGGATTTTGTCCATAGACCGCTTCAAAAGGAGTCATGCATGTAGTTGTATGGTATGAAGTATTGTACCACCATTCAGCTAGGGGTAACCTTTGAGCCCATTGATTTTTCTTTTCTGATGCAAAACACCTCAGATATGTTTCCAAACACTTGTTGACAACTTCATTTTAACCATCCGTTTGGGGATGATAAGTTGTGATAAGATGCAATTGGGTGCCTTTTAGCTTAAATAGTTCTTGCCAAAAATTTATGGTGAAAGTTGGGTCACGATCAGAAACAATAAAATGTGGCATGCCATGAATCTTGAAGACCTGATCCATGAAAGGTTGAGCCATTGTGGATGTTGTAAATGGGTGTTGAAGAGAACATAAATGAGCATACTTGGAAAGGCGATCAACTACTACCATGATGACTAATTTTTTACCTGATTTAGGTAATCCTGTAGTAAAATCCATAGAGATATCCCTCCAAATAACAAGTGGAATTGGAAGTGGTTGTAGTGTGCTCGGAGATTTGACTATTTCTCCCTTGTTGTGTTGACACACATCACATTCCGCCACAAAATTACAAACGTCTTGCTCCATACCATCCCAGAAAAAAGAATGTTTGACCCTATCATAGGTTTTGGTAGACCCGAAGTGCCCAACTATGGGTGCAGCATGAAGCTCAGAAAGCACCGTGGATTTAAGTTTTGACTATTTACTTAAATACAAACAACCTTTGTATCGAAGATCATCATGGAGCCATGAGTACCCTCGGGAAAATGGAGAATTGGACTGCAATTGTTGTATCACATGCGAACGTTTGGGATCATGTAGCCATTCCTGGCGAACGGCTTGGAGCCAATTTGGTACAATGAAGGAGAGAGAAAAAGTGGATCCTTCATCTTCATATTTTCGAGAAAGTGCATCAACCACCACATTATCTTTGCCTTTCTTGTAAATGATCTCATAATCATATCCAAATATCTTAGTCACCCATTTTTTTTGCTATGGGGAGGAAATGTGTTGTTCCAGAAAATACTTGAGGCTTTGATGGTGTATCTTAATTTGGAAGCGTTTCCCCAATAGATAAGGGTGCCACAAATCAATAGCATGCAGAATAGCCAACATTTCCTTTTCATATATTTATTTTCCCAAATTTCGTTCAGACAATTGTTTTCTGGTAAAAACCAAAGGTCGACCCTATTCAATAAGGACATCACCAATACATTTCCCTGAAGCATCACATTCTAGGAAAAAGGTCTTTGTGAAATCAGGAAGGGCCAGGACTAGAGTGGTGCACGTGGCCATCTTCAATGTTTGAAAATCCTGAGCAACTGTTGGGGTCCAAGTGAAAGAATTCATTTTAAGGAGTGTCGTGAGAGGTGCCGCAATCTTTCCATAATTATTAACAAACTTGAAATAATAACCTATTAGGCCCAGAAATCCTTGCAAGATTTTGAGAGTCTTTGGGTGAGGCCAATATTACATAGCTTCAATCTTTTTAGGATCCACCCTGACGTCGTTCTTTCTAACAAGATGGCCCAAGTACTCGACTTTTGAGGCGCCAAAATCACATTTATATTGTTTCAGGAAAAGTCAATGCTAAGAGAGCAGATGGAGAACTCGGTCCACATGAGCAAGGTGGTATGTCCAGGTTTTTCTATAGATGAGGATATCATCAAATAAAAATAAGACAAAATGATGGAGAAAGGGGCAAAATACATGATTCATGAGACTTTGGAAGGTGGAGGAGGCATTACACAAGCCAAAGGGCATGACCAAAAACTCATAGTGGCCCTCATGAGTTCTAAAGGCATTCTTAGGAATGTCCGCCTCTTTCATACAGATATGGTGGTAGCGAGAACAAAGATCAAGTTTAGTAAATAACTAGGTGCCACTCAATTCATCCAAAAGGTCATCAATGATAGGAATGGGAAATTTTTCTTTAATGGTGAGTTTGTTGAGGGCGTGGAAGTCAGGACACATGCACGAAGAACCTTCTTTCTTTAGGACCATGACCACAAGAGAAGAGTAGGGGCTCGTACTAGGGTGGATAACGCCTGCGTTGAGTAGTTCTTGAACCATTTTCTCACTTTCATTTTTTTGGGAAAAGGGGTGACGATAGGGATGAATATTGGGAGGGAGGCTTCCTGGCATAAGGGGAATGGAATGATCATGAACATCACAGGAAGGCGTGAGTCCTTGGGGAGTGGAAAATACCACTTGATGTTTAGAGAGGATGGATTGGAGGTCTTGTGGCACAGAGGGTGTCTCATTTTCCTACTTGGCATGGAGTTGGGAAATAATGCCAAAATGACTTTTTTTTAGCATCGTTTCCATGTGATGGGAACTAATGATCTATGGTGAATTGGTAGTGATGCCTTGGAACTTATATTTTTGGCCCTCCTAGTCGAATTTCATTGTTAATTCCTTGAAATCCATGAGAATGGGACCCAAATTCCTTGTCCAATCTGCACCCAACACAATGTCACAACCGCCCATGTCGATAGAAAACATATGATATTGCAGGTGGTAGTCACCAATTTGGAGACACAAATTTTCACAACGCCCTCCACATTTCATGGAGCCGCCATTGGAAATCATGATTTGGAAATTATTGACTGCATGGATATAGCAATGAGTTTCTTGGGAATGTAGCGATGAATAAAATTATGGGTGTTGCCGCCATCAACCATAATGATGACCTTCCTATGCTTGATGTAACCGATTAGCTTGAGGGTTTGGGGAGTAGAGAAACCAATGAGAGCATTTAGGGAAATGACTAGTTCTAATTTGAGAGGGTTTGAGCGAGGGGTTATGTCCATGGTTTCAGGTGACTCAGACACAAGGGGAGTTTCAACATCCTCTTCCAAAACATCCTTCTAGATGGCCATAAAAAGATTTTGTTCCTTACATTTGTTGCCCGGAAAATATTTGTCATCACAATTATAACAAAGGCCTTTGAGTTGGTGTTCATCCATTTCAACTTTGGTCAATTTTTAGATCTTTAGTGAAGCAGAGGGAGTAGTGAGATTCACTGGTTTAGTGCAAGGAATAAAGGAGGGTTTCCGGTTTTGAGAAGATACAACCTGTTGTGCTTCTTTATCTCTTTTAGTAGCCTCTACCCAAATCTAAGGATGAGCCATGAGGACATGGGCACAAATATCATCCTTGAGGCCACTAATAAAATATTCTCGGAAAAAGGCATCGGACATGCCCTATGTCCGAAAATCTAGGCGCTCAAAAGAAGCTATAAAGTTTTCCACTGTTCCAGATTGTTTGAACTTTTTCAAACATCCTAAATGGTTGGTGTGTGTGTCAAAGCATTCATAAAGCTCTGCCACAAAGTGTGTCCAAGAAATATACCCTTGATGGGAAGTTTTTCTCCATTGCCACCATTGCCAACGTTCTTGATCTAGATGGAGAACCCCACACCGGAGTTTGTCCAAGTCATATGTAATGCCATATAAAGAGAAATAATGTTCTATTTGGGTTACCCAACCAGTGGGATCCGAGCCATAAAATTTGGTCACATCCACCCATGGAAGGTGTATGTCACGCTGAAAGTGATGGGACTGAAAATTATGGGAATGAGAGGAAGTTTCAACTTCGGTATGTGGGGGTGGGTCAAATAAAGGGTTATCTACAGGGATATGTAGCTTGGTCCAGATCATCAAAATGACAGATTCAAGATGGATAGTCATGTCTTGTTTGAGTACCTTGATTGAGGCGACGATGGAGGATTGCATGGTTGTATTGATGGTGGAAAAATTGGCATTGAGTTGTTTCACTTCTTGTTGGGTCTCTGTGAAAATAGATTGCAAGGTATTGAAGCGAGCTTCCAAGTCTTGGCTACGGGTATGGGCCATGATGACGAGGGAACCAAAACTGTGTGGGTGGGATCAAAATTTTTGATGAAAAATGATATGTACATGAATGTGATAAGGGAGAAGAGATAAATCGAATGGAATAGTTCTCAAATAATGGTGCAAAAATTTCCAGACTCGTTTTTTTTTTTTTTCTTACACATGCAGAGTTATACTCTGGTCTGAAAAATACTGTAGTGATGAAATGCCCAAATGATTAACCAGGAAGAAATGTGTAATGATTTGGCAACCCGAAAATAGTTGCGTGGCAATAGATCTTGTTTTTTTTAATATTTTTTTGTTTCTGTCCGCAAGGGTTAGGTATTCAAGGGTTCTATAGACAAGGGTTTTCCCTGTGCTATAGCTTTCTGATATATGTGCGGGGTCCAACAGTAGTACTCAGACCAATATCTCAGGGCACTAACTAAGGATCCTAGACCGTTCCCTTAGCCGTACTAATCGACTACCTAGGTACTAGAGAGTATATTCTCGAGTGTTGTTCTCGGTGGCACTATAGCAGTCAGATGGTTGGTCAATTTATCTAAAAATGGATTCAAGAAATCTAGGTCGATCCATACATAGGTGTTTTCTAATGCGCTACCACTCGAAGGAGTACCAACAAGGGTTATAAGGGTGGCCAATAGATGTTCTCTTAAGAACCACTTGTATTTCCTACGTGTATGAATCCCTCAACCACAGGTTTATGCGCGTAACAAATCTCTATGGATTAAAGAGGCTAGAATACCTCTCTACCCTGAAAAAAAATTAACCCACAATTTTCTTCCAAGGAAAGTGCTCTGACACCACTTGTAATATTCGAGATATAAAAAGTATGCAGAACAAAAATAAAATGTTAGAAATGGCAGATGAACAACAATATAACAAGAATAACACCATAATAATACTGAAATGATAACAGAATAACACCATAAAGAGCACTTTGATTACTAAGAGAAATGTCCACGGTCCTCTTCGATGGGGAAACCTCCAGTCGAGCAGAGCTCTATTACAATAATATCCAAGCTAGGGTTCTCATACCCTCAACTTCTATTTATACTAAATATGTCTATCAAGAGAACCATCTAGAGGAATATCCTTCTAGAAGCAAAAGCTTCTATTAGGTATTCTTACATTCAATTCATTCTACCTTATTAGAAGGCCTTATTAATATTGACCTTTATTACATCAGAATACATTGTTCTACCTACATAAGGGGTTAGGTCCCTAACACCCCTAGGTGTTATGGTTATTGGAGTAGAAATATTTCCTTGGTAAATTCTTTGCTACATTCTGAAAAGGGGTCGATTGATAGCCCTTCTTCCACTGGTTCATTATGTCTTGTTTCTTGTCTTTCCAAGCCTTGGGAAGTTCAAACTATTGTTTGTATTGATCGTAACACATTCATACCTTTCTAAAAAATTCTCTTAGGAAATTTGATTTGTCGAAATCAATTCTCTCCTTATAGGATTGTGGTAAGCATATTAGGAACCGTTGGATTTTTACTTTGTCTTCTCGGATATAAGGTGCAAACCTTAATAATTCCAAGGATTTGTTTATCAGGTCATCCATAGTCATTTGACCGAGTCGTAGTTCATAAAAATCTTTGGTCTTTCCTTCATAGTAACTTTCGAATGAATATTGTTTCTTAAAAAGTATTTCCTGAAATCCGACCACTCCATCTGTTTTTCCTTTAAGCCCTTCGCCAACTTCAAGTCTTGCCACCATATACTTGTCTTTCATTTCAAGTTATAAATGGCCATTCTGACCTTCATGTTGCTGGAATAATTGTAGATCTGGAAATACTTTTTAATGTCCAATAACCATGCTTTAGCCTCCTCTCTTATCCTAGATTCTCCGTCAAAGGTGGATGGTTTGATTTTCTTAAGTTCACCTTCTAGGTGGTCCACCTGTTTCCTCTTTCTTCATGTGGTTGTTTTATTTTCTATTGATGGTGTTCCTTCTAAAGAATTGTTCTCATTTCCTTCTTAGAGACCAGAATTTTTGGAGGCTCTTTTGTTGACCTATTCTTCCTCGTTATTGTCTTTTGGGCTCTTCTTTGTTACTATGTTATGCATCGGTACTTCATTTATTTCCTAGTCTTCTTTTTGTGCCTTTTTCAATTTCTCATTGTCTTCCTTGAAAGCTTGCAGTTTCCACAATAAGGTTTCTCATGGTTTCTAGAACCTGTGTGGAAGAACATCCTTCATTGTTCTTCCCAAGCTCTCAAGGAGGTCCTTGCTCCGGGTCCTCCTCAATTGTGATATCCTCTCCATTCTGTACTTCCATTATCACAACATAAATAAAAAAATTTGTTTGTAATAGTAAGCATTTTTGTTAGTTTTTTCATCAAACAGAAAAGTATGTACTAAACAAACATTTTTGGCCCTGTTTAAGGTCCACGTGTTGTAACCTTGCCTCTGATACCATATGTAATGTTCCCCAAATTTACCAAATAAAAAAAAAAACCTTAGGGACATTAAATTTATTTTATCTTTGAACAACTAACTACCATTATAAAAGATTTTATCTTTGAGTTATTTCACACTGCATAGTAATCATATATATATAAGTTCAAGGGTAACTTATCTATATCCTATCCTCTTGAATTACTGATGCAGGAGCATCTCAAGCGAGCCAGCACGAAGGCAAAAGACAACTGGAAAAGTGCCCAGCGCAAATTTTGAAAATGTCTTGAACATTTAATGAAGTCATCTAGTGGAGTCACACTTGTATAATGTAAACGGACCTTGAGAAATTTGCTCTTGTCCTTAGTAGTTAGAAGGCATTTATAATAGTAAATGAAAGTAGATAGAATTTAATGTGTAGATTAGACAGTTTCAGGAGCCGGAGGGAAAACGGATATAGACACCCTCCTTGTGTATTGTAAAATAGAAGAGGATGCCAATTGAGAGCATAGAGCATAGAAGAGAAGAAGAAGAGAGATGTGTAGTTGAATTCCATGTACTGAAGTTCTGAATTAATACAAGAGGACTTTGATTCAGACTCATGGTGTTCAAATATTCTCTGTGTATGCATTTTTGAATGTTATGCTCATAAATGATTTACTCTTTTTGTCATGCAATTGTTTTTATGCTATGTATGAATGCTTTCTTGTTGAATGTTTGAAATCTGAGAGAGAGAGAGAGAGTAAAGGAATTGAGTTTCAATCGTTTCTCTATCTAAGCAAGAGTTCCTGCAAGGAGTGCAGTTGAATTGTCCGCAAGGAGTGCGTTGACAAAGGGTTCAGGGGTTTGTCCCTGAAAGCTCAGATAAGATAGCTTTTGTTCTCATTTCCTTAGAAGTGCAGTTAGTCACAGGAGTCGTGCAAGGTGTGCACAGGATGAATAGAGCTTCAGGCCCTGTAACCTAAATGGCTTGTTGAGAGACTATTGTTGCATGTGTGCGCAGAGTCGAAGGGAGTTCAATACTTGAAGGTGTTTGAAAGTCTGCCGCAAGGAGTGCGATCAAGAGTTTTCTAAAAGACTTAAAGTCACGGGGAAGCTAAGAAGGACTTTAACCTTCGAAGGGTTTCGAAGGATCGCAAGAGGCCAGGTACCTTGAAAATTTGAAGGAAGGTGTAGCGACGTCGGACCATAGGAGGACAAGTTCCGCGGAGAGAGATACTTTGTTTAGTTCGTTCAGAAGTTCTAAAGGGAAGAGACGGACGGTCGCAATTCTCTGTGGAGAATTCAAAAAGTCCCATGAGTCGTCAGATCTCACGGAGGAGTAGGGGAGTTACAGCGAGTATTCCCAAAGGTTCAAGCTCGGGGGAGGTAGAACCGTAGATTTAAGCCAAAAGGAGTCGTTGGATTTGCATGTATGTTTCTATTTCGGGGTTTCGTAGATTGAAGTCCCATAATCCTTGCAACATGACTCACAAAATCATAGAACGCAAAGTCCTGAAGTCATGAAGGGATTATCTGGGCCACAGAATTAGCAGGGTGGAAAAGTGGCGCACTCTCGATAAGGGAGTCAATTCCATTGACCATTTTGGGGTTTTGTGGGGTGGAGTCTAGAAATCTTCTCATCAAGATTCACGAAATCGCGAAGTCCAAAGTTCTGACGGAGTGAAAGGTCGTTGAAAGGTCAACCTTGCGAGCGCATCGGAGTTTCGGTAAATTGGGTTTCGGAAGTCAAGGGGACGAGTTTCTTGACATCGTAACTCCCGAAATCGTGATAAGGAAAAAGGCGATATAGAGAGAGAAAGGGTCAAGTGTTGATTTCTTTTGGGTTTTGGAGATTGAGAGATAAGGAGCTTGGCCCCCGGATTCGTGAAAGTGAGAAATCAGATCTCTCGAAACCTAAGGGGGAATTTCTTGAAGTAAATTGTGGGTGCAGATTTCCCAAAAGGGAAATAGGAGAGCAATTGTCGGGAGCTCTTCGGGCCAGTGGAAGAGGAAAGATCCTGTGTACATGGACCTTCCAACCTATGGGTTGAGGAGGGGTTGCGTCAAGTTTGGTATCAAGGAACAAAAAGGTTTCTTTGCTTTCTGTAGCAGGGAAAGGAAGTTTCACCATGCCGTCGAGGAGAAGGGACAGGCAAACACTCGATCCACCAGAGGAGAGGGAAATGTCGAGAAGAAGGGGTAGGTAGATTCCTGATCCAACCATGGAGAGAGAGATGCATGATCTACGCACCAAACTTGAGGACATGGAGACAACACAGAGGTGCACAGTCAGTGATGGGGATCTTAGTGATTCCGAAAGTGAAATTGAGGCTGAACATGAAGGGGAATACGTTGCAACCGAAGATGCAGCAAATGAATGCTTGATTGGGGCTATTGCAAGAATGGGTGCAAAAGCGAAAATGGACATTCCATTTTATGAGGGAAACTTGGATGCATAGGAGCTTCTAGACTGGATTAGAGCTCTAGACACATATTTTGACTATGAAGATATCGAAGAGGACAAGAAAGTCAAACATGTTGTCACAAGATTAAAAGGACATGCAACATTGTGGTGGGATGAACTACAAGCTGACAGATGCTGCAAAGGCAAGTAGAAGATCAAAAGTTGGGATAGAATGATCACGAAGATGAAGGCAAAATTCATCCCTAGAGATTACTAGATTACTTTGTTTCGAAGGATGCAAAACTTGAGACAAAAGTTGATGACAGTGAAAGAATACAATAAAGAATTCTACAGGCTGAACATCAGGGCAGGTCATCGGGAAAGTGATGATGAAAAGGTTGCCAGATACATGAATGGCCTGAGATACGACATTCAGGATGAGATGAGCATGATAACCATCCGAACGGTGGAAGATGCTTATCAGATGGCTCTAAAAGCTGAAGAGAAGCTGAGCCGAAAGCAGGGTCAAAGAGGGTGAGGCATAAGTCATCCCAAAGGCAAATCAGTTGCCCAGGACAAAAACCAGAAACCCAAGGAGGACTGGAAGAAACCTGAGACTCGAACTGAGAGAGGTGGAACCACACAGTGAGGGAAATATGTTGAACAGAGAGGGAAACATACCGAACAGAGAGGAGATTATGTTGATAATAATATCTTTCCGCGTACTAGAGGTAGAGGAAGATGAAGAGGTGCAGTAATAACATGCTTCACATGTGGAAAGACTGGACACAATTCTTATGAGTGTCTAGATAAAAATAAAGAGAGTGGAGAGACTCACATCACCGAAGCACAAAGGCGGGATGTTGAGGCAGAAGATGTTGAAGGCGGAAGATAGTTGATGATACGAAAATCTCTTTTGACACCAGAGAAGGAGGTGGAGAGTTCAGTCCAAAGAAACAGAATTTTTCGGACTACCTGCAAGACCAAGGATAGGGTATGCAAGGTCATTGTGGACAGTGGTAGCATGGATAACCTTGTTTCTATGGAGATGGTAGAGAAATTGGAGCTGGAGATGATTAACCATCCAAGCCCATACAGAGTTTCGTGGCTACAAAAAGGACATCAGGTAACTGTCACTAAAAAGTGTTTAGTTGAATTTAAGATATGAGGATATAATGATAAGATACTCTGTGATGTTATTCCTATGGATGTTTGTCATCTATTGCTGGGTAGACCGTGGCAATATGACAGAAATGTGGTTCATGATGGGAGAATGAACACATACACCCTAGAGAAGAATGGGAGAACTCACATGTTGCTTCCAATTAAGGATAAGGAGGTGAAACCTGAAGTAAGCAACACTATACTCCTCATGAGTGGCAAAGAACTTCTTACAGAGGTCAAGAAGAAGGACGAACCGCAATTCATTATGGTCAGGAAACCGAATATTGTTTTGACCAGCACAGGAGTAGATGATTTACCGGAAGAGATTCAGGAGTTGCTGGAAGAGTTCGCTGACATAGTAGTGGATGAACTACCTCGTTCGTTGCCACCAATCAAAAGTGTGAGTCTTGATATTGATCTCATACCAGGAGCCATTTTTCCAAACAAAGCTGCATACAGATTGACGCCGCAGGAGAATGAAGAGGTCAAAATACAAGTCCAGGATTTGTTAGACAAAGGTTTGGTCAGAGAAAGCTTGAGTCAGTGTGTTGTTCTGACAATACTTAGTTAGAAGAAAGACGGAGGCTAGAGGATGTGTACTGACTCCAGGGCGATTAACAAGATAACCATCTGGTATAGATTTCCATTGCCAAGGATGGATGATCGGATGGATTTCTTGAGTGGAGCAAAGTATTTTTCGAATATTGATTTGAAAAGCGGTTATCATCAGATCCGCATGAGAGAAGGTGATGAATGGAAGATAGCATTCAAAACCAACGAAGGGTTGTATGAATGGATTGTTATGTTGTTTGGCTTAACAAATGCATCGAGTACCTTCATGAGGTTGATGAATGAAGTCCTGAGGGAGTTCATCGGAAAATTTGTTATCATATATCTAGATGACATACTGATTTTCAGTAAAATAGTGGTAGAGCATCTGAAACATTTGGCTACAATGATGCAAAAGTTACAGCAGGAGAAGTTGCTGATAAACATGAAGAAATCCTCATTTATGAAGACAGAGCTCGTTTATTTGGGTTTTGTTATTTCTACAGATAAATTGAGGATGGATCCATATAAGGTGGAGGAAATCAAGAATTGGCCATCACCGAAGAGTATATTTGAGGTGAGAAGTTTTCACGGATTGGCTAGTTTATACCAAAAGTTCATTAGAAATTTCAATGGAATTAGTGCACCGATGATGGACACAGTGAAGAAGAGACATAAATCTTTTCACTGGACAGAAGAAGTTGAAAAGAGTTTTAATCTGTTGAAGAGGAAGATCACGGAACAACAAATTTTGGTGTTGCCTGATTTCCAAAAGACATTTCAAGTGAAATGCGATGCAAGTGGATTTGCAATAGGGGTAGTCTTGAGTCAAGAAGACATACCAATAGCATACTTCAGCGAGAAGTTGAATGAAGCGAAAGTTAAATACTCCACTTATGATAAGGAGTTTTATGCTATTATTCAGGCATTAAAGAAATGGAGACATTACTTGATCCCAAAGGAGTTTGTCTTATACAATGACAATTAGGCACTACAGTTTGTGACTCAACAGGAAAAGTTGAATCAGAGACATGTTAAATGGGTTGAATATATGAAAAAATTTACTTTTGTGATTAAACATATTTCTGGTACTGCTAACAAAGTTGTTGATGCTTTGAGCAGGAAGTGTTTACTATTGCAGGAATTCATAGTCAAAACATTGGGTTTTGATGATCTCAAGGACATGTACAGGGATGATCCAAATTTTAAAGGGGCATACAAAGCAACTAAGAATCCAATTCTCAGAGATGGAAACCAATGGAAAAAATACATGATCTAGGAAGGATTACTATTTAAAGGTAATCATCTTTGTATTCTGAAATGCTCCATGAGGGAGAATTTGTTGAAGGAGAAACACAGTGGAGGATTGGCCAGGCACTTTGGTCATGACAAGACATTCGCAAAGTTGAATGAGTCATATTTTTGGCCAGGAATGCGAGCAGACGTCAAAATATTCATGGACAGATGCAGCATTTGCCAGCATTCAAAAGGCAAGAGACAAAATGCAGGTCTTTATCAACCATTGCCCATACCTGAGAAGCTGTGGGATGCAATCAACATGGATTTCATATTGGGGTTTCCAAAAACACAAAGAGGGTTTGACTCAATCTTTGTGGTGGTGGATAGATTTTCCAAGATGGCACACTTCATTCCACGTCAGAAGACCAGTGACGCAACTCACATTGCGAATCTATTTTTCAAAGAAGTCATTCGACTTCACGGCTTACCAAGGAGTATAGTTTCGGATCAAGACACTAAGTTCATAGGACACTTTTGGAGGACCTTATGGAAAAATATGGGAACTAACTTATCATTTAGTTTGGCTTATCATCCTCAGATGGATGGACAGACAAAAGTAGTGAATAGAAGTCTGGGAGACTTGCTGAGAAGCCTGGTGACAAAATACCATAGCCAGTGGGACAACATATTACCACATGAGAAATTTGCTTATAACGACTCAGTTAACAGAAGCACGAGGCAAAGTCCATTTCAGATTGTCTATGGCATGCAGCCAAGAGAAATTTCTGAGCTGAGAGATTTAGAACAGATTGCGACTAGGAGAGCTAGTGTAGAAGATTTTGCAGAGGCGATGAAGGAACTTCACAGCCAGGTGAAGGAGCGATTGTAGAGTTCGAGCCAGGAGTATAAGCATAGAGCAGATCAACACAGAGGACAACTTCAATTTGAGGTTGGTGATTTGATTCTGGCACATTTGAGGAAGGAAAGGTTCCCGAGAGGAACATATAATAAACTGAAAATGAAGAAAATCAGACCATGTAAGGTCTTGAATAAATTTGGGGCGAATGCTTACGAGATTGAATTACCCAATGGGATCGGAATTTCTCCGATATTCAATATCTCATATTTGTATGCATATAAAGCTGAGGAAACAGGGACAGAAAATAAACAGCCAGAGGTCTAGTGGACAAAATAGATTCCAGTTGTAGAAAAGCCGCAGATGGAGCGCATACTAGACAAAAGGGTCGGCAAGAAGACTAGGTGAAAGCAATACTTTGAATATTTGGTCAAGTGGAAGGGACATCCAGTTGAAGATGCCAGCTGGGAGAATGAAGCAAAAATCCAGAAGCATGGACAGACTGTGTGTGAGCTCATGAACAGGATCCCATGAAAATTTTCAAGTGAGGGAGTATGATGTAGGAGCATCTCAAGCGAGCCAGCACGAAGGCAAAAGACAGATGGAAAAGTGCCCAGTGCAAATTTTGAAAATGAATTGAACATTTAATGAAGTCATCTAATGGAGGCACACTTGTATAATGTAAATGGACCTTGAGCGATTCACTCTCGTCCTTAGTAGGTAGAAGGCATTTATAATGGTAAATGCAAGTAGATAGAATTTAATGTGTAGATTAGACAGTTTCAGGAGACGGAGGGAAAACGGATATAGACACCCTCCTTGTGTATTGTAAAATAGAAGAGGATGCCAATTGAGAGCATAGAACGTAGAAGAGAAGAAGCAGAGAGCTATGTAGCCGAATTCCATGTACAAAAGTTCTGAATTAATACAAGAGGACTTTGATTCAGACTCATGGTGTTCAAATATTCTCTGTGTATGCATTTTTTAATGTTATGCTCATAAATGATTTACTCTTTCTATCATGCAATTGCTTTTATGCTATGTATGAATGAATTCTTTTTGAATGTTTGAAATCTGAGAGAGAGAGAGAGAGTAAAGGAATTGAGTTTCAATCGTTTCTCTATCTAGGCAAGAGTTCCTCCAACGAGTGTAGTTGAATTGTCTACAAGGAGTGCGTTGACAAAGGGTTCAGGGGTTCATCTCTGAAAGCTCAAGTAAGATAGCTTTTGTTCTCATTTCCTTAGAAGTGCAGTTAGGCACAGGAGCTATGCAAGGTGTGCACAGGCTTAATAGATCTTTAGGCCCCGTAACTTAAATGGTTTGTTGAGAGACTACTATTGCAGGTGTGCGCAGAGTTGAAGGCAGTTCAACACTTGAAGGTGTTTGAAAGTCTGCCACAAGGAGTGCGAGCAGGAGTTTTCTGAAAGACTCAAAGTCGTGGGGAAGCTCATAGGATTTTAACCTTCGAAGGGTTTCAAAGGACGGCAAGAGGCCAAGTACCTTGAAAATTTGAAGGAAGGTGTAGCGACGTCAGACCACAGGAGGACAAGTTCCGCGAAGAGAGATACTTTGTTTAGTTTGTGCAGAAGTTCTCAAGGGAAGAGACGAACGGTCGAAAATCTCTATGGAGAATTCACGAAGTCCCATGAGCCGTTAAATCTCACGGAGGAGTAGGGGTGTTACAACGAGTATTCCAAAAGGTTCAAGCTCAGGAGAGGTAGAGCCGTATATTTAATCCAACAGGAGTCGTTGGATTTGCACGTATGTTTCTATTTCGGGGTTTCGTAGATTGAAGTCCTGTAATCCTTGCAACAGGACTCACGAAATCATGGAACGCGGAGTCCTGAAGGCACAAAGGAATCGCGTGGGACACATAATCAACAGGGTGGACAGGTGGCGCATTCTCAACAAGGGAGTCAATTCCGTTGACCATTTCAGGGTTTCGTGGGGTGGAGTCCCGAAATCTTCACATCAGGATTCACGAAATCGCGAAGTCCGAAGTTTCGACGGAGTGAAAGGTTGTTGAAAGGTCAACCTTGCGAGAGCATCGGATTTTTTGTAAATTGGGTTTCATAAGTCAAGGGGACGAGTTTCTTGACATCGCAACTCCCAAAATCATGATAAGGAAAAAGGTGATATAGAGAGAGAAAGGGTCAAGTGTTGATTTCTTTCAGGTTTCAGAGATTGAGAGACAAGGCGCTTGACCCCCGGATTCGTGAAAGTGTGAAATCAGATCTCCCGAAACCTAAGGGGGAATTTTTGGAAGTAAATTTTGGGTTCAGATTTCCCGAAAGGGAAATAGGAGAGCCATTGCCGGGAGCTCTTCGGGCCAGTGGAAGAGGAAAAATCCTGTGTATGTGGACCTTCTGACCTGCGGGTTGAGGAGGGGTTGTGTCAATTACTAACATTTCTAATATAAGTGTAAAGGTTAATAAGACCTCACTAATGTCATATTATCTCCATATATAAACATTGACATTTATATATATTAAGCCCACTAGTATTATAATCCTTTCCATATATATATATATATATATATATATATATATATATATATATATACGTTTATAATATTAAGGACCCTTAGCATTATACCCATTCCTAAGCGTGACCATTTAACATTTTTATTTGTTAAAGATTTAATAATATTGCAACCCTCTCTATGCATAGCATTAATGTTTCTTATAACATAAAGGGTCTATATGAATTTGGGTTCCAGCAAAGCATACACCTTTATCGAAAATGTTACAGGCCTTAATATAATGGTGGCTTTACGTTTCAGCTTTACTGTCTAAGTAATAGACCTTATGGGAAAAGGTCGTGGTTAAACTTATGACCACTATTAACACATTTTGCAAATGGTTGTCAGTTCGGCTTCGTTAAGGGTCCAATGATAACAGTCATTCCTCCATAATTCATTAACACTAACGAATCCATATGGTCACCCCTTAACTAAATGAGAGACTGGGCATGACAACTGAGTATATCATGCCCTAACTGAGTTGTCCTCCCTTGCAATAACTTGGTATGAAATTGAAAGGGATTTGTCATAACTGGATTAAAACCTTTGTCTAGTCTATTAATGGTGACCTGCAAGGGTACCTCTCAGGGGCTATCGTTCGGCCACCATGTCCCATGCAAATCATACCACCTCTCTCCTATCACATTTCAAGGTACATGACTCATAACCATCGCTATTACTCAGTTCCAAGATGGGTCTCTAGGTTATTGTTTCATTTTCCTTCGGCTCTGTGAAAACCCTCCAGTGCTACCCCACAATAATCGTCTTGGTGAACATGGCTCGAATCGTGTATTTGGGATCATCATGGGAATGAAGAAAAGGATAGGGAGACTACTAGTTGGATTCTACCCTAAACCAGGTAAACAACTCAGTCATTTTATCTTGACCTCTCTGCGGTTTTTTATTTATGTAGTGTGCACCAGTCACGATATTTTCTTCTTGCTCTTTCTGACTTCCTCAATTCTGCATTAGAGTTTTCTAAAGATTGTTACGTATTCTTTAAGCTTAGGGTTTGTCGTCTCTCCCTATTATTCCCTATATTGGTTCTCCATTTTCTTATACCCTGCGATATAACATTGGATCTCTACGAACTTTGTAGGAAATTCTAGTCTGTGTTATTAACCCAACAGGGAACGAGAAATCTTACAGTATTTTTTCAAAGTCTCAAACTATGTTTGAATCTTCTTTCTTCTTCGATAATGGTCCTATCCCTAGATTGATTCTTCTATGGATTTAAATATTGATACCTTCCTTTCTATTTTTTAACCATCTGTAAAAGTCGTGGGTCTCTAAATATGTATTTCAATGGAAAATCCAGACTTCTACTATGTGATAGAAAATAAGGGAATACCCTCCATATTCTGTTTAGATATTTTCTACTTGAAAAAATCATCCTTCTCTATTAAAGAAATGATTTCATTCTGTTCAGTAATGAGTATTTTACTAGCAAAAGAATCTTATGATTTTCGTTCCTTTGAATGTTTACACAAGTGGTTTTCGTGGGAAAAAATGAAATCCTTCTGTCCGCACTTCCGAACTACTGGTTGTTGATTATGAGAATATACAATTCAGATCTTTCTATAACTCAAATCAATTGATGTCTGTATTAATATCACTGTTTTATTAAGGGATGTGTTGTTTCTGGTTCGTAAAGATTCACTATGAAAATCGTATTATATGATGTATAATCGAAAACCCTTTTCCCATGGATTGTTATGAGATTTCTTCATTACTGTATCAAGTATTTTGTAACAGGCTCGTTACCCTAATTTAAATACATTATTCATACTTGGACATGGATTGTAACAGTCATATGATGCCATTGTGTGTAATAATTCAGACTCTAACTTGATTCAAGTAATTACTTATAAAATATATGTTCCTTTATTTTTGAGTTTGAAAACTTGACTATTACATTTCCTTCAGCGTAAATAAAATATCAAAGGTAATATTAAAAGGGGTGATAGACACCTCTATGTGACATATATGGTTTTGTATGAATTAGTCGAATTAGCGAAGTATTAAATGTTTGTCATTTTTTTTCTTGCTTAATTACATTCCATAATTAAGACTTTAGGTTACCAAACTAATGATTGGACCCCTGTTTACTTTGCTAGGGTACCCATCATAATTTTCTGGTTCCACTCCTCCCCTTCGGACCTGTGGACAGTTTACTCAACAATGCCAATGGGAAAGCACTCGCACCAAAATATCAAGCTAAGTATTGTTCCTGTAAATGAATATTCAATATTTGTTCTGGTTTATTAACCCTTATTACTATTTTACTAATTCTCGATCTTTCCCTTTTGCAGGACTTAATCATTCTGCTCACATGGATTCACGATTTCGCCTCACTCGAAAGGTATTCGAGCTCCGACCCTCGATGCTTAAATCTAAGTTTCCAGGTTTTGTTCATAGTGATACAAAGTTCCACATTAGTGTAATATTATTATGATAGCTTGTGTACCAGGATTCCATATATAACCTAGTTAATTGTATTTTAAATCCTTCATGGAATGAACAGATTTGGACAATTTTGAACTAGGGAAAAAACCCTTAAAAAAATATGATTTATGATTTAAACAGTATGATGGCATGCATTAAATATACTGGAAATTTACTTCTGGATTTGCTGTAATAAAAAGGAACTATAATTTTTTGTGTCTTTTAAATAGACTGTTTAATAGAAAAGTATTTGAATCACATGCAACTCAAGAAGTCGACACAATATCTTATGTGTGTAGATACATTATATATTTTGTACAAATCTATGTAAATAAACATACAATAATATATATATATATATATATATATATATATATATATATATATA
>JZKD02S0641550.1:148809-173736 GCA_000966675.3 Picea glauca
AGAGAGAGAGAGAGAGAGAGAGAGAGAGAGAGAGAGAGAGAGAGAGAGATCTTATCTGTGTTTTCTTTCAGAATTTTGTTTAGCCTTTACAATAGGCCAATATCCCTCAAGCTAAATGTCTATACCTATATATAAGCATATATGGTAACATTTATGATTCCAAGCATTAATTCTACATCATTTAACTTGACTTCATATCCTATGTATGCATATATTTACATAACTCAACTTATTAACAACTAACATACATAGTAGCTTTCTTACTTTACTAAAATAATAAAATCAAACTGCACAGGCTGATCCTACAATTCATTTTGTTCTACTAGTTATTAATCAATAAAACAATTCAACAAAACAATAAGTAGAGGTACATATCTGAACAAAGTGCTAGGAAAACAAATGGAACAACCAAGTTCCACCCAACCATAGAACAAAACAGCCAATCTACTTGTTTCATTCACCCCCTAGCCTGACCATGAATCCATGAGGGAGAACTCCAATGTTCCTCTTTCACTATAGTCCAGTTTCAGATCAGAAATTCCCCTTGCCTTACACTCATAAACAATGCTCATAACAACAAGTGATATCCTTTCCCCAACATACTAAGCAACGTCCTGCCTCCTTCCATATGTTGTATATGCAAAAGCATCTAGTTCCTAGGTATTTCCCCTCTCTTGGGAATTTTTGTAGCTTTACAAATCCTTGATTTCTAGGGGATGCCAATGGCCAAATTCCTCATTTTCCACTTGTAAAATTTATCCCTGAGGTAGTTCAAGATTGTTCCCCACTCATGGATTCATGGTCAACTGATTTCAACCTGGTTGTTTCATTTGTCCTTCAACAATTAATATAAAAATATTTGTCTCTTACAAGTGTCATAGTCAAAGAGTTGGTTGGGAAAATCAAATCTTTTCCTAACAGTCACACTAATTAATTACAATTAATCAAATTCCAAATTCGGCATTGCCATAAATGGAAATAATTTTCCAATTTCGAATTTTCAAAAAACAGAAATAAACTCCTAAGTGCATGTAGAATTTAATAATCAAACATTTTTGAGGATATTACAATATTCCATTGTAAAATATTGTCGTCAATGGAAACATTACATTCTATGAAAGGAAACAATCATACACATTGATCACAAGCCTTTGAAGTTCAAACAGACACAAGGGAAGTCGCAGAATGACCACCATCAAAAGTGGTCCACCTACCTGCAGTAGTTCCATATCAACATCAAGTATAAAATAGGGAGCACAAATTGTGTCGTTGACTGCCTCAATCGACCTCCCATTGCTGCACTCATAACTGTGATCCATTCATGTGGGCATGAGGCATCTGAGTGGCCCCAACTTTGTCACCATGATCCAGACTTTGCCACAACCTATCATCTCTTGGGTACAGACATGAATGTCACCGATTTTCACATTTAGGACAGATTGTTATGCCATCTAGGCCATATCTATGTTCCGAAAAGAGAGTGTGCCAAGATAATTTGGGAGGCTCACTACATTCGAATGGTAAGAAATTCTAGTGTGGAGAAAACTACAGTCATTCTACAGAAACATTTTTATTGGCCAAAACTTCAACAGGACGTTAGCAAGTATATTAGATATTTCACTACATGTGTCATTTCCAAGCAAGACATAAAGAAGCAAGGCTTATACAAACCTCTTCCTACTCCTGAGAGGCCTTGGGAATCCATCTCAATGGATTACATGTCTGGCCTTCCATCCACCAAGAAAGGAAATGATTTTGTATTTGTGGTAGTTGATCGGTTTTCGAGCATGGCCATTCTCACATCATGCAAGAATAACATCACAACGAAAATTACTGCTAATCTCTTCCTCGAATGAGTCTGGGTCCATTTTGGGATACCACACATCATCATATCCAATCAGGAAAAGACATTCCTCGACACATTTTGGTCAAGTCTCTAGTCACCGGTGGACACCAATCTCATTAAATCCACTTCATTCCACCCTCAAACTTATGGCCAAATAGAGGCCTCCAATCGAATGGTTGTGCACATATTGCGCATCTATAACTCTAGCATCCATCTACATGGGATGAGAGTCTTCTCTATGTTCAACAAAACTACAACATGGCTCTCCATAGCTCCACCAGTAATATCCCCTTTCAGGTGGGGTTGGAATTCCAACCTTTGGGTCCCATTGATGTTGCACTCCCTCTTGCAACAACATATACAAATTCTTCCCATATTTATTCTGAGGCTGACAAAGCCACTAGATTCAATGAGAAAATTCAGCACAACTTCCAACAGGTCCATGAGATTTTGCAGAAAGCCAATGCTAAGTACAAGTAGTTCCATGATCACCATCGGGTACCTCACTAATTTCAGGTGGGAGACAAGGTCTGGTTACATTTTTAGAAAGAGCGCCTTACCAAGCCCCATCAAAAGCTCCTCCCACTTCTCTATGGGACTTACAATATCACCAAGGTTATGGGTAGCAATTCTTTTGATCTAAGAACTCCACCCTTCCTTGGCTTGCACCCAGTGTTCAATGTGGACCTCCTTCGTCCATGTTTTCCACCATTCTTGGACACCTCAGAGATTTCATAACAACTGACACCAACAGAGCTCAACCCTAACTCCATGGAATAGGCATCCATTGATTATATAGTGAACACACAGGTCAAGGGAACTTGCTAGCAGAGGATCGAGCTTTATTGGGTTGTTAAGGCAGGGTAGCTCCTACACCAAGTCAAGTGGCTCACTCAGGGGCCAAATTCAGTTGATGTTTCCTCACTTGATGTGTGAAATCAAAGAAATTGAAACCATTTATTCCTAATGGGGGAGGACTTATCTAGGTGGATATTGGTGGCCACCCACCTATTCCAACTGGCTCCTCTTGACAATTTTTAGTTCAACATGTTCTTCTATACTTATTTGTAACTTTGGGTGAAAGGTTGTTTGAATCCCTACACATATTCCAGGTAGAGACTAGTGGCCACCCACCTAATCCAACTGGATTACTTTGGAATTTTTCATGTCATCACATATTTGTGTACTTTTGGGGCCATTTTGGGGCCCTGATCAATGTTTTTTTGGCTTGACATAGTCAAACTATAGACAGAGTCAATTTTTTATGAAATAATGTGTATTTCTCAAGAATACCTCTCCAACGAACTATCATGCACCTAAAACAGAGGTCGTATGCAAAAGTTACAACCCCAAGAAGTTTAGGTACCAACTTACCCATTGGGGCAACATAACTTTTGGTGTTTCATCTCCTAGGGTTAGGTTTTTGGATGTCTAGGGTTTTGGCATTAATGAGTAATATTAAAAGGGACTTTGGAGCCTCATTTTAATCATTCTTCTCAGACGGATGCATGTAGTAGCCACATCTCTTCTCAAAGATAGCTACCACCATTCAAGCAAGTTGTTTTCAGTTCTGCAATTTTACAGTTTCATCCTATTTCATTTATTCAATAGAAGTTATTGTTCATTGGATATATGTTGTTGGTCTCTGTATATTTGTGTTATTTTATTTAGTTTTTTATTCATTTTGTTCCGCTCATAAACCCTGATCAATATCCTTTTGTATCGGTTTCATTACAAGGTTCACACACAGATGGTGGAATCCCAAGTGATTAGTATATTTAAGGATCATATAGTGGATTGGTGATAAGTTCATACCCCACCCTAGTGGGTAAGCAAGTTTCTAGGTATAAGGTTATAACTATAACTTTGTGATATTCAAACTCTTTGTCATTTGGTTGTGATATTGTGAGCTACTAGAGGGATTGAGGTTTATCCTATTTCTCTCCAAATGCAATACAAGTGAGATAGTACAAAGACTAAATAAATATCATTTGGAAAGTCCAAAAACCCTAAATAGAGTGGATTTAAATGTGATAGATATAGAATGGTCTCACACTTTCACCCAAAGCAAAAAAATCATTTCCAATGAATCATGATCCCTCACATATTACAGGTAGAATGAATATTCTAGTTTGTGAACTTCAAGCATGAGTATAGGGGTGTGTTGAGGTCATGGTCCCCATAGTGGCTATCATAGACATGATTATATGTCATGTGAAGTTTAGACTTTAAAGAGTTAATTTAATGACTAGTCCTCCTACCTCTAAGAAATCAAGGGTATCTTAAAGTCCTTCGAATCAAATATAGAGAATCAATATAAGAGACCATTAGAAGAAGAAGAACCTAGTTAGAGGGATTTCTTTAAGTGTTACAAATAAGGTTATGAACTAAGGTAATAGAAGGTTCCCACTTTCATTGGGATCATTAGAATAGGAAATGAATCCAAACCATGGTTGTCCACATGGCGTTGTATGATTTCAATCCTTTGGAAAATAACATTTTTTCAAACTACAAGTTGATAGGTTGTGAAAACCTATGGTGTGACCATTTGAAGAAAAGGAAAAAGATGATTAAGATAACATGAGTTGGGATTGCTTCAGAACTCACTTTGACAAAAAAACCTTGGAGAGATGTAGTACTAAATGAAGGAAGATGATTATTCCTCTCTCAAGCAAGGTAGTATGATAGAGGAAGAGAATGAACAGAAGTTTGTAGAGATAAGCAAATATGAGCTTGGACTTAGTGAAGATTCCTAATTTATGATATTTTCTGGAGGGGTTGGATACCATGTTGGAGATAAATTCATAACATTCATGCCAACGATCTTGTCAGAAGTAATGTAGATGACTAGACTATGTGGATATAAGGCTCGTTGGAAGAATGAATAAAGTGGAAATATGAATTAGAGGATCAATAAATTCAAGACTTGGAGAAGGTATGATCAAGGGAGATTGAATCTATCCCCACCACTTGAGTTGAAGAAGGAAGCGAAATCTGATGGAAATGTAAGACTGGTGCACCTGGGAGTAAAATGTTTTGAATGTGCAGTATATGGGCATAAATCCTACAAATGCTTGAAAATGAAGAACTAGAACAAATGAGTTGTGAACTATTAGGAACCCTAGGAAAATATGGGAGATTTAGTAAGGGGAAATATTTATGTAGAAATTGAAAACCAACAGGTAGAATATCAAGCCTTCCTCATCCAGGATAGAGATATTGTTTCTAACCAACAATTTTCTTTGATGATTAATACAAGGTGTACCCATAGTTTCATATCCCTTGTAGTGGAGGCTAAACGTAAGCTAAGCATGAAGAACCTCTAATACTCTTGGAATGTACATATGGAAAATGGTGCTAAGAAATGAATCATCCAAGCAACTGATGGATGCATGGTAGAATTGAGAGGATGGAGTAGTGGAATAGTTTCCATGAGTTTGACTTGGGATATTGTGATGGAATAATAGGAAAATATTGTTGGAAATCCATAATGATAAGTTGTATTTTTATTAATATAATATTGAATGTGTGGAGAATGAGCAAGTAATTAGAAACATCAAAGGAGGAAAGACTCTAATAGTGGCTAAGAAAATATTATTCGTGCAAATGCATATAGTGTGTGCAATGGATGTAAATGATACCTTGTTCTTATCACTAAATCTATAAAGGAATAAATCGTAGAAGTAGGATAGATTCCCATAATCAAATAATTTTTTGACATATTCTTGGAAGAACACTAGGGTTGTTGCCAATCTAAGAAGTAACTTATACAACAGATTGCATGCCTAGAGAAACCCCTATATCAAAGGAACCTTATTGAATAGGAACTAATGTGTTGGGAAATGTTAAGAATGCTTAGAATGTTCATTGATTACAGAATGTTGAATAAGGTAAGGATGAAGAACAATAATCCTTTACCCATGATTGATGATCTATTTGATCAACTCAAGGGAGGAAACACATTCTCTAAGTTGGATTTAAGAATAATGTATCACCAAATTAAGGTTGATAACATTGAGATACCAACCTTTATATTGATGAATTCCCTAACATATGATTTGTGAGATTGATGAATGATGTATTTTTGAAGTATCTTGACAAGTTTGTGTTGGAAAACATTGATGAAATCTTGGTATATTCTAAGAGTGAGGAAGAAAATAAAGAGAAACTTTGAGTAGTTACGTATACATTGTGGGAAAAATAGTTGTATTCTAATTTGAGTAAGTGAAAATTATTCAAGAAGTTCATTTAATATCTTGGGCACATAATATGAGAAGAAAAAACAAAAGTAGATCCCAAGTGGATAGAATCCATATATAGTTGGCCAACACCAAAGGATTTGTCTTTATGGGATTGGATGACTACTATCAAATATTTGTTGAAGGTTTCTCATGTATTGCAATAAATTTTTCAATGTCGTAGGGTAAAGGAGTTAAGTAACTTTATAGAACCCTTTATGAGGAAAGATTTCAAGAACTAAAGAAGCTCCTCATGATTGCACTAGTATTAATACTTCTTATTTTTTACAAGGATTTTGCTGGTATGAACCAATGCAAGTAACGAAGGCATTAAGGGAGTGTTAATCAAATATGGAAGAGCAGTAAGTTATGATTCAAGGAAGTTAAATATTCATGAAAAAAAGTACTCGACTCATGATCATGAGATTATTTCAATAGTGAATGCTTTGAAGGCATGGTGACACTACTTAATTAGAATAAAATTTCAATTAAAAAGACATCATTAATGTTTGAAGTAATTGATGATCAATCAAAACTGAAGACTAGGAAATGGCATTCGGTGGAATTTATTAGCAACTAGATGACTATGACTTACTGCATATAAAAGGAAAGGAAAATATAATGGTTGATGCTTTGACCTAGAGATGAAATATAGGTGCAATACCATAATATTCTTCATGTTTAAGAGAAATAATCATGATTCAATTGGAGGAGGATAAATGACATCAATAAGTGTGCCAAACATTATTACAAAACAAGGATTGAACAAGAAGGAAAGTCATAAAGTATGATGAATATCATCTAGTTGAAGAAGGGGTATTTCTTTGGAGGAATATAATTTTCATACTAGACCACAAAGACCCGAGAAGATTGGTATTTCATGAATCACATGATGCTCCTTATTTTGTAAACCCAGGATAAAAAAGGACATATAAAAATATTAAGAAACTATACAACTAGCCCAGTTTGAAATTAGATATTACCGCATATGTAGCCTAATGTTTGGAATTTCAATAGATAAAAGTGGAACATTGAAATTCAACCAAAAATTTGGTTACTCTAAGTATACCAACTTGGGAGTGGGAATAAATATCTATCTGAATACGCAGGTTTCCATAGTTAACCATAATGTTAGAGAGTTTTCTGGATAAAAATTGTGTATGATGTTTTGAAACTGTATGATTTTCTTTAATATTTTATCACAATGATTACATTTAATGCTTTATTATTTAATAATATTTTAGCACCTAATCCCAATGATTATTATTAAATTTTTAATTATTTTTAATTTTGTAATCATTTTTACCTTTCTCATGTCTTCAACGGACAAATACCAATTGTTCCCTAAAAAATTAAAACCTCAACACTCTTCTTCAATATATTATCTTCATTTTCCCCTAATGATGGGTGGAGTGCCCACTCAAAACGTTGGACATTTCAAAACCTCATAACATTTTTTATCCAAAAAACTCTCTAACATAATATTTATGTTTTTCATCTCAGGGTTACCAAGCACCTCCATAGGTAATGAATTGATTTTGGTTGTAGTCAATTAACTAACAGATATGGCTCACTTCATTCTAGTAAAGACTACTCAATATCCATGAAATCCATAAATTTGGGACTTATAACTCTCACGCTTCACCAATATGGATCCTCCATGGAATGGAAATTTGGTTTATATTATCTAATGTATTCTTCATGGCCTCAAGGATTATGTTATTTCATGTTTTTAATTCTCAATTTTCAAATTATTATACACACTCTAAATCCTTTTCTGCAAAACCATATCCAAGGATTCAATTCATGTTGCTCACATGTGTAATGTGTGGACATCAATGCCTCCTCAAATGATTGGTTTTATAACTAGAAAAAAAGATTATTTTTGTATGTTTAGATCCAAATGAGTTCCTAATAAGAGCTATCTGACACAAATACTTTACCCTTGAAACCTAAATGGGAAAACTAGTTTTGAAAGGTTGTTGAGTCATCATTTAGACAATATCAAGTTATAGTGCAATTTGTAGACTCATGGGTCAATAAAAATTTTACATAGCCATTCATTTTCTACATCATTACCTCTGAGCCAAAATACCCTTAGTGAGTTGATGTACATGAATATATAGGTAGATATCGGGGTAGTAAGAAGACCAAGAATCCTTGTCCTTTCATTTCCCATTATTCAACTTTCTCTCATACTTTATTTTCATTTTTCCTATTTATGTTTTTATTTCTTTCTTTTCTTTCATTTAATTTATTAGTATTTCAATGTTTGCATTATCTTTTCCTTATTCTTCAAACTTCAGTAATCATCATATTGCATATGGGTACTAAATAACCATTCATTTTTGTTCAGATCCATTTCGAATCACACCTCCCCATTGAGAGATTTTGGTATCCAAAAGATTCTATGAAAGCAATATCTAGAAAACATCTTGCAACAATTTCGCTTGGATACAACTTTGACTATAGCTCTAGCTTAGTCTCATGAATCTAAATCTTGGATCTAGTTTGGGTTATGGCTTTGTCTCTAGTTTCTAGATTCACTCATTTTAGTAATGAAAAAAGTATTATCACTAATTATATATGGTGTAATATTCATATTTGACGCTCTCTTTTATCAAAATTCACTCCCATCCTTAGTGTACAAGTCTCTTTCATTCTCAAACTTAGAGATTCATTATTTTGGTAGCCAATGGAATCGAAGTCAAATTCTAGTCTTTACTTATTCAGTGATATTCCTCTTGATTCCTCAAAACATAATCTTTTTGTCATATACATATCCTAAACTTCCATCTGAAATACCATATCTATGACTTAGTTATATCCCATTTTGTCTCTTTTTTCCATAAAACAGTGATCAATTACAAAACATGTGTGTTAAAGGATGTTAAAGGTGAATTGTTCATTTTATGCTTAATCCATTTTTTTTATTCATACTTGATTTAATTAGTTATTATATGATTATGTATCCTAGTCATTTAACAATTTTCTACAATGAAATCATTATTCTATAGGGACATGATCACTTTAGGACTAAACCATGACTTGTGGGAGATGAAAAATCGATCCCTAGATCTCGTCTAACTATAATATAAGCCCATAGATCCTTCAGATCAGTGCAGAAGGGAAGTCAAACCTTCAGCCAAACATGTATAAGTGGTAGAGTTTCTCAAGCCAACTTCATCAAATAAACACATGAAAGAGAAAGATATTGCATGAGATAAATTCATGCATTCTGGCATGAATTTATCCATTACATGGATGAAAATTCCCATTCCATATACCCACGAGATGTTAGATGCACACATGTGTTATCTTCTTTGCAAACAGTTTGAGAAACTTGTGTCATAATAGAGAGACAATTTTGTGAGCTCAATTTCGAGATGATGAAGGAGGATATTGAAAATCGGCCACATGGGTTTTATGCAAGATGAGGTCATTTAGGTTCAACCTGAATGGTTTCCTCAAACTATGAAGGATATGGGAGATTTGATTGATTCTTTAAACCATATTTTCCCATAATTATAGTTGTGGGCACCTTTGAAATCTATGTAGTTTAGATCTATGTGATCTTGTTTGTATTGTATAAATATGGGTACATAGACCTTTAGAGATATGTAGACACTTATTTATATAATTTCATTGTAATAACATTGTTGTTCAAGTTAATGCAAAGTTCTGGTTAGTGTTCTCTTATATGACTTTCAAATTCTGAGTTTATACAAGCTTAAGCTTCATACAACCTTTCCAAATAGTTTTCCCAGAGATAGGAGGACCCCTTGAGGAGGAGCACACAATTCATTTACTTTAATATTTGGTATTTATTTGCTTATTTGCTTATTTTCATTTCTTTTATGTAAGCTTTATTATTTCCATTCACACAAAGACAATTGACATCACAAACAATAGTTGAAGAAGTGATTGTTATTCCCACAACATGAAATCTCATTTCTTTAGATGATTGAAATAATATTCTTAACAATCTAGTAGATTGATGAGCCTAATTATTGGATTTTTATGTGTGCCTTTATAATTCTTTTTCTGCATCATTAGAAAATATTGTGTTCTTTATGTAGCTAAAACAATGAAAAAATTTCATTTTTTCATAGTTACAGACATTTAGGGATAGATTGGAAGCTAAGGCCTACATATATTTTGCATTTCACTTCATCAATTTACGATCCTCGGGTTGACAATTTAATGTAGCAGAGTTCACCTATTGAACTAACATAAATTTTTGGCGTCGTTGTCGGGGAAGTGAAAAAAGACATTATTTTTTATCTTTGTCATTTAAATGCATATAGGAATGAATGCACGGAAAGAGAAGCGAGAAGACGAGAGGTAAGAACCAATGCATTTTCTATAGGTAGGCATGTAGCGAGTCTCTCTTAAACCATTTAAATCATGTTAAGTAGGATGCATGAATACACTAATTCATGGAAATACTAACTCATGTCAAATGATAACTTCGTGATAAAAGTATATTAGTAACATGTGAATTTCAAGTACATGATCATTTATTTCAAATTTCTTAAGTTTGGTTTGAGTAGAGTTCTTTTGTTTTAGTTAATTTCAATTATTTTTGGGTGTTGTTAGAACCCCCCATGAATTAATCCATGTGCAAGACAAGGAAAATCAACCAAAAAGAATAATTCAAGCATGTTCAAGAATTTGTTGAGAAAAGGAGGAAATGATACTGCAAGAAAATTCTCAAATTCTAGAAGTAGATGTAAACATTTTTGCATCTTAGAAGGAGCAAATATTGACAACAATTAAGAATATATCTACGCACGAAGATGTGATATAAGACCAAAAATTCCATGGGAAACATCAAGAAGAATACCTATAAGAGATCAAACAATCTTGGGAAACATCTGATGGAGAGCAAACATTAGAACCTGAGATCGAGGAATTTCTACCATGATTATCATCCTATCCTTTATGCATTCAAGAGACCAATCAGAAAATAGTATAAGATATGTATGGCATGAAAAATGAGGATATACAAAGAAATGGTAATGAACAAGTGGAACCTGAGCATCGTGACTACATTGAACTATGGTTTCAGGGACCTATCAGTTCCAAAAAATCCTTCACTCTTCATCAATTCTTGACATCATATCAATCAAAGAAGTTTGTTTCTCATATTTTGGTATCTATCAATGTATATCTTTCAAACATGAATATGAGTTTATTTGTAATCTTGTTACGCACTTGGTTCCATTCAAAGTATTTCTATACTTGAAAGATATTTTCCTTTTAAAGCAAAGTAGGATAGGATAGAAGACTAAAAGAATTAACAAAATAATAAAGATAAAAATAAGTCTAGTTGTGAAAACTAGTTTATTCGCGCAACTAGACATGAGTTTTGCTTGAAAACCAGGAAATTGGTGAGCAAAATTATGAATAAAATTTTCATGTTGGTTCCATCTTGTGTTTCGATTCTTCAAATATTTTTTGTTATATTATTGTACTGGATGATGTGGCATCCATTAAGGCCTTCCTTCCAATAGTTCTTGTCCCATCGATTTCAACACTGTATCTAGGATCAAGATCGAGAGATATTTATAATGCCTTGGAACTTTTATTCATCAATGATAGATTTCCTTGTTGATAGAAGTGGAGATGAATTAATGCCTCCTGACTATCAGATCCTGCAGGTTAATTGATTCCAATACATTGATTCATGCCTGACAGGATGCGTTAAAGTACCTTGATGCTCATTAACATCAATGGTGAGTGATCTCACATTGGTTAACGACATACATTAATGGTAGGTAATCCAATGATTTCTTCCCATGCTTGAAGTTAGTGCATCCATTCACATGGTAATAATTGTACCACATATTCAGGCTTGATCAAGACTATATGGTTTAATGGTATCAACAATTTTATCCTTTTCGACATTTTTGTAAATATAAAGGAGATGTCATTCTTCTTGCAATATATTTACCTATAGCAGAGTTTCTAGTTCCATGTAGTAGTATTCATGGTTGTTATTTGATACATTTGATAAATCTTATCATCTAAATCGAGTTTTCAGGTCTAAAATAAAATATCAAATCTTAGAAGGATGCATGAGGAAATGCATCATCCTCAATGTGGGGGAGAGAGAGAATTGAATTATCAGTTTCCTTCTATGGTTCTAGATGCAAATTCAAATCTCCTTTAGAAATTCATTAACATGCTCTTTTTGTCCCAAACATCCAAGCACTTGGTACTCAACTTCTTTTCATCATTTTCATATCATCATGACAATATAAAGGTAAAATGGAACAAAATAATTTCAATCATTTCAGTATTTGATTTGTGCCTCACCATCACAGTGTCTTTCAAACAAATTTTAGAGAGGGAATTTGCACAAGATCATTGCTTACTTTTTCTTATGAATATGTTTTAGAACAATTCAACATTTTTTGTATACTTTATGCGGCTACCAAAACTTCCTTGTAAAGTGTTGTAGCAGTCATACTTTATGTAGCAGACTATTTCTAGGGACTATTTTTGCACAACATTTGCAAGAAGATGGGTAGGTTATAAAATTCTAAAACACGGGTTTTAAAGAGAATATGATAAATTGAGTATTTCGTAGGAAAAAATTTCAAAAAATGCTTGATAATGGATGCACATGCATGTTTTAAATATGATTTAATAAAAGTTACCATAATTTTTGTAAACAGTTACAACTATCCTTTTGTAGAAGATTTGTAGTTTTGTATGGTTGCACACATCGCAAGACGAGATCATGGCTTGGGGATGGTTTCAAATCATGAAGATATGTTCATCCAACTATCAAACACAATTTCTAGTATTTCCATATTTTACACAAGTTTCCAAGCATGAAAATCAAATATGGAGATTTTATTTGCATCATATTTAGATATTCTTCAACATTTGTAGCTTACTTGGATCCATTTCTTCATCATCATAAATATCAGTTTCTTCATCAGCATCAACATCATAACATCTTCTTCAACAACAACATTCATCATAATTATTGAGGTCCATTCTTTATCATCATTATTAGCCTTCATCTTCAGTTCCATAACTTTGCCTTAAAATATACAACATTACAATCATTAGTTGCAACAATAGAACCAACACTTCACATTCATTTATGCTTCATCTTCAGTTCCAGACGTGATGAATTCTTTAGGCTATAGGTAAAAACATAAAGGTAATATCTTTTTAAATCATTCACGCAATTAGAATTATAGATTATGTATAGGATGAACAAAACATCAATTTCAATACATGTTTACTTTGTTTTCCTAAGACTATCCTATCCTCTTACCAGAATTATTGAATCTGATGTTATCTATTTAACCATGTCTCTGAAGACCATAACTTAAGGTATTTTTCTGTTCATATATATTAGCACTCAAACTATGTATGCATGTTGAAATCCCATTTCTACATGCATTATTCAAAGTCTTAATATGATCAATAAGACTATGATCCAATCATGCATAAATTTGAATGATACCTTGAAAAGTGGCTCGATCATTTTCATCATTCAAAATTACAGATATCATTATAGCTTATACATATCCCTAGTTTCCACCTCCCCCCCCTTCATTTTCACTATTGGTTTTTTCATTTTCCCTGTGATAAGAGTATTGTTCAAAAATAAAATTTCTCAAACTATGTAGTTTTAATAAAGGACCTGTTGTAAGGCATAAACCAACTGGCATCAAACTACTTGAAGAATATCTAAAATTCCATAAACGGTTCAGTAAGGCGGGATGGTTCCCATTCCTATAGAAATTTCATGGTTTTTGATGACCGAGTGACAAGAGTTTTTGTTGAAACATTTGATGGAAAGAAGGCTCAAATTGATGATCAAGAGATCGAGCTTTCTAAAGAGTTCATTCATAGGCTATAGGGCCACTTCATGGAGGATAAAGATGGTTTAAAAGACAGATAATAAAAAGGGAAATTTGGATATAATTCATTAAATACCCAACATAGGAAGCCAACTAGAAGAAAGGTATGCCCACCTTTGCATTTAAAAAGAAATAGTGTGACATTTTATTCATCCTTCAAAAATACATCACATGTGAAGGAAGGTATGTGTTGGTATTTAATATCATCCTAGATTACTCATGCATTCTTAGGAAGGGCATGAAATACACATGTCATTGTACTTGTTGAACATTCTAAAGAAAATGGCATTAACTAGATATAACATAACCCTAGGAGTGTGGAGAATAATCTATTTCATTTTGGGTTGGTCAAAATGTTAGTAGAAGTCAAATTGTAGGAACAAAATGATACTTGGACATATTTCTTGGTAATAAATCATTTCATGGAGGCACCTGTGGAGAAAGCAATTATATGATTGAAATGTAAGGGTTTCAAAATAAAATTTTCTGAAGCAAAGACAAAGGTTTCCAAGTTGGAAAGCCCAGAACCAGAGCCCACGATTCCTGAAGTGGAGAATGCAAGACCTAAAATAGATGAATTCGAGAATCCATACCTCAAGAAGAATGAAAAACCAACATCTAAAGCAACAAATAAATAGATAAAATTCAAACAGAGCATAGAAAAGGAGGTTAGGGTTTCAAACCCTGAACCTACAGAGAGGATGACCCTGAGGTAGAACAATGGAGATGATTGATGAGTTAGAAAACACAGGCTTTAAGCCATATATAGAAATTGGAAAATTGAAGCTTTTATGGATCAAGATACTAGAAGAAACACTAAAAGTTTAAAAATCCATCTCAAACTTTAAGGAGGTTCGCTCAAAAAAGAAGGAAACCATACAAGTATAATTATAGTTCTTCTAATTTCATCTACATATTTTATTTATTTTCTAACACCAATGAGCCTAAAGCTGTGAAAGAGGCTTGAATGGGATGGAAGATAATAAGTCTTAGAGATTGGCCATGGATGAGGAAATGGTTGGAGTTATAAATAATGATACATGGGACTTGGTACAATTACATGCTCAAAAGAAACCCATTATATGTAAATGGGTGTTGAAAAAGAAGATCGGCTTAAATGGAAATGTTGAAAAACACATAGAAAGCTTGGTTGCAGAAAGATATTCCCAAGTTGATGGGATAAAATTTCATGAGATATTTTCACTAATTGCTAAGTTAACATCTATTAGGTTCATATTATTTGTAATAGTAGATTTTACTTTAGATATAGAATAGAGGGATGTGAAAATAACATTTCTACATGGTGACTTGAAGGAAGAGATTTATATGACACAACCAGAACACTATGTTGAAAAAGGTAAAGAGTCTTTGGTTTACAAATTAAAAATGTGTTTATATGGTCTCAAATAGCCTCCCAGAATGTCGTGCGAAAATGTTGTTTATTTTTTGTTGGGGTTGAGATTTTTGAGATCCAAATGTAGATGGTATGTTATTCTTTGATCAAATTAAGGATCAAATTCATGATATGAATTCTAAGATTTGTGATAAGAATGAGTTTGGCTACAAAATAAATCTTAGGGATGGAGATCAAGAGATATAGAGAAAATAAAAATCTTTGGTTGATCTAAAGTATGTAAACTTTGTGCTACAATGTTTTCACATGGCAAATTTCAAACCAATGAGTGTTTTGATTTCTATGGGAACTAAAATTTTAGATGGCCCATGTCCTACAACACCCACAAAGATAGAGGTTTTGGGTTCTATGCCAGTGAAGTTCATACTTTGATGTATGTAATGATATGTATTAGACTAGACATTGACCATACAATGGAAGGATTGAGTTAATTCATGGCTAATACTAGAAATGAACATTGGGTTATTGTGAGGAGGATCTTCAAGTATTTATGAGGTAATTATAGATAATCCATTTGATATCAAAGTGAAATCTCAAGTGATCCACACTTGGTGGATATATAAGGTTATTGTAGATTCTAATTGGAAAAGGGATATAGATAGAAGGAGTATCTACAAGTAGATACATGATTTTATTGTTTGGTGGGATATTAATTTGGATGAGAAAGAGACAAACTATGGTCTCTTTGTCCACTGTAGATATAGAATATATGGTAGCTACTTAAGCTTGTAAATAGGCCATTCGGTTTATGAAACTATATTCAAAAGTAGGGCTAAGTGAGAGAGCTATTGCAATTCAGTGTAATGGTAACAATGTTATTTATGAGGGTAAAAACCAAACATTTCATGTGAAGACAAAGCATATAGATATCCTGTACCATTTTGTTAGGGATATGGTATAGAATAGAAAAGTGACACTAAATAAAGTTGAAACTTTGCATAATGTTCAAATGCATTGATAAAACTCGTGAGCATGATGAAATTCAAGTGGTGTTGTGAGTCCATGGACCTTATGGCCCTTAATAATTAGCTCATAATTTTATGCATTATCCCTCATACACTTACAATGTATATGACAATTAGGAGAATGTTGGGATAAGTGTCCCATACACTTTGTGGATAAATGTGCATCACTAGTAGGTAGTCAATGAATGCTAAGCAACAATAGTTGGCCAATTAATTGTAAAATTGGAAAACCATGTGTATGTAATGTATTGTAACTATTTAGCTGTTGAATAATACATTGAGCATACTTTAGGTTATGACTTGTGGGGGTTTTCTCAACTGTAATGGTTTGTCATTTCTTTCATTTATTTTCTACATATCATCTACAACTATTTCTTTAAAGTTTTTGCACATTATTCTCTCATTACTTATTATAAGAAATATATTCTACACATTTTCTTTCTCTCATTTTCTACTATGAGTAACTTTCCATAAATACAACATTACCAAACATACAACATCACCAAAAACACATTGAACATCTCAACGTTATTCCTTTCCACATTACCAAACCACTTTGAACATTTTAGTATTCCTATTATTCTCATTAGCATGTGATGGTTTCCACATTACCAAACCACTTTCAACATATCAATGTTCCTAGTATTCTCATTAGCATGTGATGAGGTGCACTAGGTGACTATAAAGCTCTCTTTGTTTTCGTTCTACTTTAACTTATACTTTTTTGTGGAATTTGTGGTGACCACGTCACACGTGATCCGATAAAAGCTAAAAATACAACTCATGGTCTTTCAATTATTAACTTTTATGATTTGACATAGGAGTCAAATTGGGTGTTTGCTTGTAAGCTTTTGTTTTGTTTTATGATGAGACATATCCTTCAAGTTAGGTTTTTATCTTTCACAACGGCTCACTGAATGAATGTTCAACGACTGAACGTATGGGGTGCAGCGGTGGTGTTTCACCAAAATAGTAGGGATACTATTGTTTGGTTACAATAATAGTTTGGTGGGGATATACTGATATGCCTAAAAACAAAATGTGAAAACGTTTATTCAATATGTAACTTTTTATGATTAGAAATTTGGACATACTATATTTGTTTGTAAAGTTTTTTTTTGGTCTTTAGCATACATATTGTAAGCCAGTTAATTAGTGTAGGGTTTACTCTTCATCATATCACTGTAAGTAAAGTTTGGCAGTTGTTTATTAGCTTTGTTTTTGTCTTCAGTATACATATTGTAAGTAAGTAAAGTTTGGTAGTTGTTTATAAAGTTTTCTTTGTCTTTATTATACATATTGTAAGCCAGCTAGTTAGTGTAGAGATTAGTCTTTATTATTACCTTCCTCACATTTGGAAAAATTACGTTTATCATTATCTCACCAAAGCTTGATAAAATTGCTTTCAAAAATTTGTTCTTGTCTTTATATGACCAACCTCTCTAGTTTATGGAGTCGGTGATAGAAAAGTAAAGATATGTATTAAGCAATTCAACCAGACGCCATTGTTACGCTTAGGTACTAAAGCTGGACGCAGGAAAAGCCAGCGCTGCTTCGATATCTCTTTCACAACTGCAACTCATTGAATGGAAGTTCAACGACTGAACGTTTGCGGTCGTATTTCGGGCCATGTAGTATTGATACTATTGTTTCGTTGACATCCTATCAGAGTAAATCTAATTTGTCAATTGATTTACAACCGAGTGACTGGTGTAGTCATATCAGTAAAAATAATATTATAATGTGTTTGGGACTACTGCCCTTCGAAGAAATGGAGTAAAAAGAATCACCGATAATAGAAGGACAATCATACGGAATCAATCCAATGGTTGGTCGCTGGCCATGTGCCCACTATTGAAAATCTCTCACGGTTATGGGCTCCATCTCACGGTGGTATTACCAATCTCTCTATTTGTGAATTTGTGTTTAAATATCCGCGACGAGCTGATTCCCAGGCCCAGATGAGCCCTCGGCAACCGGCTGGAGGACGCACCGCCGAACTGAGTCACTCGCATAGAAGATCAATTGGCAGGCGAGGCTAAAAATGAGGTGCAGGCAAGGGCAAGTAGAGAAAGCCCCCATTTCCTCCAAACCAAAGATAAGGAGAGGCCTGTGGTCACCTGAAGAAGACGAGAAACTCATCAATTATATGATGAAGAACTGTCTCATTGGCTGCTCCTGGAGCTATGTCGCCAAGGATGTTGGTAAGTAATTAAGTACCAAGATACACTTTAATTTCAGTTCTATTTTATCCAATTCAAAAGTTGATCTTTTTCTGGCTCTACTCAATCCAATTCAACATTTAAATGTTAGAAGCGCAAGGTTCAGCTTTCTATTGATGTTGTTTAATTGTTTTTAATAAAAATAATATAATGCATGGTTGAGCATGTTATTGATGTTAAGAGTTTATACAGAAATGGAAAGTTTGCCTGCCTGGGCCGGAGAGTGGCGCTCTCCCGCTAGAAAGACTCCCCCTGAAAGAAAGCTAGCGACTGCCTGTGCCCACCCTTCACTTGCAGTGAACTCGAGCCCGGCATGCGGTGACAGGTCTCTTGGTAACCCGATCTACCTCGATCGGGAGTGACAGAGAAAGAAGGTACACATATAATGATTGATAGTGTGATTGATGGGTAATTTTCTTTTACCAGCAAGCCAGCGCCTAGAGGTTTTGAAGTCCATCGAAATGGATCCCAGGGGATGTCTACTCTTGTAGCTTTATCGCTTTATAACAACCCGTCAATGTTTAGATGGGATTTGATCCCTGGTGGGTTGGGTGAAAATCACTCTCTTTCATTAATATGCCCCAAATCCTTGATTTTGATGGGTAATTTTCATCATCTTTGTTCCCATAGGGTGAGCAATATCCAGCTGCTATGAAGCATCTAATGTTGTTCGAAAATGGATTATAAGCCTTAAGATTTAAAAGCAATTGAAATCCTAAAATCTACCTGGATATTGGCTATCTTATCCCATCTTGTATATAGGGTGACGAATATCCAGCCTGCTATGTAAAAGCAATTGAGATTTTAAGACCTATAATCTACCTGGATATTGACCCCTTGTATATAGTACCTTATATATAGTATCTCAGTAAATATCCTTTCCTTTAGTAGTTTAAATATTAGACTTTTTCAACTGTTTTTTTATTTATGATCATTTTTCTTATTTTATTTTATTTTATTTTATTTTATTTTATTTTATATATATATATATATATATATATATATATATATTTATCAGAAATCAGTTAGAAATTTAAGACCTATAATCTACCTGGATATTGGCTGCTATCTCCTTTGTAAACTCGTAAACTAGGCTTGGGAAACACGGCTTAGATCTTGGTAAACTCAACCATAAGGCTTTGGATCAATGGATAGAAATTCACTCCTTTGATAAGGCTTGAATACGTAGTTTTCCATGATATTCATATGATGGTTTATCCTGAAAATGTGGTTGAAGAAGAATCTGGTTGTTGCTCCTGCTGTTAAAAGAGAATAAATATCCATCTGTGCCTAGGTTATTTCCTGCAGCATCTGTTTTAGAGAATCAATTCATATCTGCTCCCCTTGTATATTGTACCATATACCTTGTATATAGTATCTCAGTAAATATAGTATCAATGATAAAAAATAATAGATGAAATTGTAGTAATGGATAAAATTATAGATATCAATAGTTGAAATTACAAACTTTAAGTCAACTTACGACTCCTTTCCTATCTTCCTGTACCTGTCTGTACAAATATAGTAACTTTTACTGAGAACCATCTGCTATCGATGCAAGATGAATAATAAATTATTTTTTCTTTTCACACTCTTTCCTGTCTTCCTGTAGTAACTCTTATTGAGTACCATATCCTCTTGGTGCAAGATGAATAATAAATTAATTTTCTTTTTACAGTCTTTCCTGTCTTCTTCTTCCTGTATGTACAAATATAATAATTCTCAGTGATTACCATCTGCTCTCGCTAAAAAAGATGAATAATAAATTAATTTTTCTTTTTACACGCGAGAATTTTCTTTTATAAAAAATAGACATCTTCCCACTGAGGTAAAGCACATTATACTAATATATGGCCATGTACATACAGGTCTCCAGAGATCCGGAAAGAGCTGTAGGCTGAGATGGATTAACTACTTACGACCTGGCCTTAAACACTGCCCAATTTCAGCCGAAGAAGAGCAATCGATCATACACCTGCAATCTATTCTGGGGAACAGGTTTTCGTTTGATCCATCCCTACACCTCTGATCTCCTCTATTCTCTGATTTCTCTATGATTTATTGTTCACACTAAGTCCTGTTTTTTTTCCATTGATTTGCTAAAATAAATGGCATTGACAACGCAGGTGGTCTCAAATTGCTTCCTATTTGCCTGGACGCACGGACAACGAGATCAAGAATTATTGGAACTCTTGTATCAAAAAGAAGCTCAGAGGGTTTCCCTGCTCCTCCACCGAAGCCAACGGCAACAACAGCACAAAATCTAACATCCCATCGCAATGCGATTCTGCATACAATACCAATTCAGTATCTGCGCAGGCTCATGATGCTTATACAGGGTTTCAATTTACCAAGTCATTGGACATCATTCCTGAAGAGTATCTGCAGTCCCTTGATAACATCTTTAATGCATTGATCAGTGCAGAAAATCAGCATTATCGTGTTCAGAAAGTATTGGATTTAATGTGTGAGCAAGTACAGGAGCAAAACAATCAGTTTGCAATTGGGTTAGACCCCGCCAACAACCAGCTAATTTCTTGTTCTCAACTGTGGACTGATTCTATTACTCACACCAGTGACGGCTTCTCTCAGGCTTTTGCATTTCCCAGTCTGCAAGCGAAAGGGCATGCTTATAAGACTGCAGAATCATCGAGCTGCGATCAATTCATAGACCCGTGGATTACATGCCCACCTCGTGAAGGACCTGGCTTTGCCAATAACGCTCTTGGCTGTACGAACACTATCCCCACTCTTGATGAGATCAGCGATTCACTGAAAGGAGACATTGGAAAAGATAGCGAGATCAATAATAATGAGAATGATATCATGATCGACTATTCTTCTTTGAAGGCGTCTCCTGGAACAACTGCACGGAGCGCTGGTCATTCCTATTCAAATGTAGCTGATTTTAGTAATGTTTATCCAGCAACTCAGTCATTCCCACCACATCATTCCCGCTCCCAATTTAATGCACCCGAAATTATATGTGCCGAAGTTGATCAGTACTCTAAGATCCAGTCTCAGGATCCGTGGATTACATTGCCGTCTCATGAAGCACCTGGCTCTGCCAATAACGCTCTTGGCTGTAGCAACACGATCCCCGCTCTTGATAAGATCAGCAACTCACTGAAAGGGGAAATTGGAAAAGATGGCGAGATCCTTAATAGTGAGAACGAGATCATGATCGACTATTCTTCTTTCACAGCATCTCCTGGATCAACTGCACAGAGCGCTGGTCGTTCCTATTCAAATGTTTATCCAGGAGCTGAGTCACACCCACCCCATCATTCCCGCTCCCAATTTAGTCCACCAGCAATTATATGGGCCGACGTTTATCACTACTTTGATATCCAGTCTCAGGATGAGGATGATTGCAAAGATCTTGGAAATTTGAGATATGATGAAGTAAAATTGGGCGCAGCAGCGTACATTTATTGTGATAGGCAGAAGAGGTATCAGTTGCCTCCGACAGGAGGAGTGCAGGTTGGTGATCAACAGGATTGCTCCACAGTTGGGAATGAAGAAGCCATAGCAACACTAACTCCTACAATGTTAGGAAGAGGAGGCAAAACGTCCAGCTTCGAGAGTGAACGCGAAGCAGAAAAAGTTACCGTTTGGGCACAGTGCAACCATATGTACAGTACTTCTGATATCGAACATATCTGTTAGGAAATGCAATGCAAATGCATCCCCGTGTCCTAGGAAATTGACATTTTTTGTTCACGTGTCTAAACTTTTTGAACATTTTTTAGTTGATGAGTCTAATTTTGTTGTACGAAAAGTAGTGTCCACTGTCACATGATTCTTCAGGTTCATGTGCCTCAAATGTATGTCATATGTTTACAACTTCAATGTATGTGATTGCTTACGTCTCCATTAGCACTGTCGATTTCACAAGCTTTTGAGGCGAGAAGAAAAAGGAAGCTTCCTAAACGTGATAGACACTTTTTATCATTTTATTTCCATCTTGGATTTCACAATTTCCACCGGTTGACTACGACAAATTTTAGAGGACGGGTGAGTGAGATGTCTAGCACGTCACACATTAATATGTAAAAAAGGCTTATTGGCATGTGGTAATCACCTTTTTAGAGCAGTAGTTGTTTAAATTTTAATTTTAATTTTTATAAAAAAAAATTAATTTTCACAATTTATTAATTTTCATTAAAAAAAAATGATGGTTGAAATTGTATATATTAGTGGTTGAAATTTATAAAATTTCCAAACACAAAAAATTATAATTTCACTTCAAATTTTCTTCATTTATGCATGGTCTATCAAATGTGTCCGATATAGTTGCTGTGATGGTTGTGGCTGGAGATTTTCCGTGTGTCCAATAGTTGTCACTGGGGATTTCCCAGAGTAACAAGCAACAACAGTAGAACTCATAGAGTGAGCTACAGATGATGAGCATGATGGAGGCGAGGTAACAATGAACAGTCGAAGCCCTTAAGAAAAATCCGTAACTGAAAAGAACGAGTTATATAATTTCATAATTAACAATCTGTTCGTTTTCTTGCAATTCCGTTGATAGAGGAGTTGACTTAGAGAGCTGCTAGTTCGACGGGGATACCTTTACTTACATTATACACAAAATAGTGAAGCATGGACATTATGTTTTTCAAACAAAAAAATTGTTTTTCAAACTGATTCAAATACAATAAGTTTATATAGAGATCTGTGAGTCTTAGACTTGTGAGTCATAGACTTGTAGTGTAGACTTGTAGTGAGATTGAATTTATTTTAAATTTAGGAAGAAAGATTGATGGAATATCTCAACAATCTTTAACAAACACAAATCAAATCTGTGAAATTCAACTAATTTTAAATTTAGGAAGAGAGTTTGAGAGTATCTCAACAATATTTAATAAACACAAATCAAATCTGTTCATTACATTAATGGAAGCATTATCTCCAACACTCCTCCTTAATGTTTACATTATTGAAAAGCATATTGAAATCAAACAAAAACCGAATACATAACATGTAAATAATTAAACATTTCTCATAAACCGGTATTGAATCAAGTTGAGCTCTATCAAACTGCGTCAGTAGCTCTCGAGTTCGACTTCCGAACTCCTGAATCATGGATCTCCTTAACTCAATTATTGGACACCCACACAGATGTCACATAACCTCACTAGCAGACCACTCCCATGTCTTCAATGACTAATGAGGGATCGTTCCCTAGATCCACAACTCTCGAACTAACTAGACAACTTCCCATACTGAGATTTTACCTACACTTGATTCCCCTTCTGTAGATGGAAATGCCTCTACAACACCTCTAATTTTGTGATTATTTATTTCACAAATAAAAGATAATGCTAATATATTCTTATAATCAAAATATATTAGTTACTAATTGATATCATTGTTGATTTTGTCATCTCTCTTGTTGCTATTGTAGCCCCAAAACCACAAGCCCCATCAATGCAACAACAATAGAAATCAACCACATCACATTTGCTTCTCGGGCTAGGCCGTTTCAAGGAGACAAAAAAATGTGAGCATTTCCGACAACAATGACAATTTCTCAATCTCCTTGATAATTTCCATCCATGTTTTGTACATGCCACACCGTTCCTTTGTGCAAGCTAGTTGATCTCACTGCCCTAAATTCTCTTAATAATATCGTTGAGGAATTCATATGGAAGAATCTTGGTAGTTGTTTTGTTATGATTCTCATCGCTAGAGGCACCTGCGATGTCGAATGAATACGATCTGCGGTTGTAGTAAAGCTTCAACTTCCCCTTTCTCTTTAATAACAATCCTCTCCTCCAAATTTCCAAATACTTAGAGATACACAATTTCCTTCACGGGATGATAGCATGCATAGATAACAGGACATGGTTTAGACCTGCAATTGTTTTCTCTGACATCAAGCAATTATGTAAACACTTATCTATGTACACACAAAAAATCACTTCAACAATCACTTACAAAATAACCTACTTTCACCCACTAATCTTATTCCTATCCTACAAAGTACTACATCTAACAAGTTCTTATTTTCTTGGGCTATCCCATGAGGTAGATAAACACATTGTTTCTTTGATATGAAGACAAAATAGTAGAGAATAGACATTATGTTTTTCACACACAAAATAGTTCTGTATATGTTATATGAAAACTCTTACAAATACAATAGGTTTATATAGAGATCTGTGAGTTGTTGTGAGATCCAACTTATTTCAAATTTTGAAAGAGAGGTTGAGAGAATATTTCAACAATCTCTAACTAATACAAACCAAATCTCATCATTACATTAAAACATAGTCTGTTTTTAGGTGGTTTTTTGATATTTTAAATTTTGTGATACATAAGGTTTCTACTTTTTTTTTTTTTTTTTT
>JZKD02S0641550.1:176855-198675 GCA_000966675.3 Picea glauca
AATTATATAATTGCATTTTATTTCCTAAAAGATCTATCATTACAAAAAAAAATTGTACATATGTTAAATTCAATAGTAAAGTCTTCATTGTATATTCCTAATTATATCTTGAATATATCAATAACCTAAAAAAATAACTTCCACTAAACAAGTTTTAATTACACATGTTAAAGCCAAAGCCAATAGTGAAGTCTTCCTACTATATTCCTAATTATATGTTAAAATGATAAAGAATATATCAATAACTTAAAAAATGTAAGTTTTCCAAAATCACCATGTATATTCCTAATTATATCTTGAATATATCAATAACCTAAAAAAATAACTTCCACTAAACAAGTTTTAATTACATATGTTAAAGCCAAAGCCAATAGTGAAATCTTCTTACTATATTCCTAATTATATGTTAAAATGATAAAGAATATATCAATAACTTAAAAAATGTAAGTTTTCCAAAATCACCAAACTTTTTATTTGTGAAAGCGACAACATGCATGTGTCCATAATAACTACATTCCAATATTTCTTACATGTATATATTTTTAAGAAGGCTTTTAGGATCTTGATTTATAATAACTCGGTTTATTGTGTGAAATCTCTTTACAGAAGAATAAAAGAAGCATTGATATCTAACATAGGAAGATTCAAAACTTGCACAACTTATATGAGGAACGGGGAGAAGAGAGGATCTTACATGTTGAAAGGACTAATGTACCTATAAATTGGAGATTTCATAACTATTGAGCTACTTGATTCTTGACCTGAGCGACCACAACAAAAATGTGGGGGACGATTCTCCACCCAACAATAGACCTTGCCACTCAAAATATATGAGTAGCAGGTCACCCTAAAGCCCTCAATATACTACCATGCCAACTCTTCTTTAGCCTTGTTCTTATTTGCCAAGACATAAGATATGTCCTCTTCTCCTTCTTCTCCAACCTTATACATAATCCATCTATGATAAAGGACTCGATCCCTAGGATCCACTTGTCACTATTTAAGTGTTTATTTATCTTTTCCCATAACCTTATCTTATTTTTAGTGTTATTCCATAAATCACATTTACCTTTTTCTTTTATTAACCAATATTTGTTTTTAAGTGATTATTATTATAATTATTTACATATTTATAATTATTGCTTATTTATAATAATACAAGGCATGACATACTCCCTCCCTTCAAGGAACTTCGTCCTGAAGTTAACTTATGTATCATCCACATCACCCTTTGTTGAACTAGTATAAGGCAACCAACCACATCATGCATCGAAATCTCTCAGGAAGTATGAGCAATACTCAAGAAATCCTTCCCTTTTTTCAGAACTAGGATTAATACCTCTCGTTCTATCAGGGATCAAAGGCACTAGACCTCACCTTGGCAAGCCACCAGGAAGGACGTCCAACTTCCTTTGCCAAAGAATAGGAGAGAATTAACATATTGTCAGTAATTACTATTGTAATCTTCCCTTGAGGCTTCCAACACATTCATATTTCACCATTCTCCACACTCCCTCTTCAGGTATCGGGTGCCTTCTCAGTGCATTCAAGAGTTCAGTGATTCTCAGCATAGCATCCAGTGACATATCGACATCCGTGGTGAATAAAAACTATGCCACTGTGAAGAGAGTCGTCTACAGAGAATTATATGTCCACTTACATAGCTCCAATTCATGATTTAACGATGGCTCTCTAGGAGCTACTCCATTTGCAACAATGCAGAGCTCCAATACCCATACAACTCAATATGTGCTTCTAATTACCGAAGTTTGTGAGCCAAGTGAATGGTGAGAATGTAGATTCTTGGCTTCGAAATGTTTCCACATACTTTTGTACATGCCTTGAGATGACATAAGACATCAAGATTCAGATTGTCAGTTTGCAACTCAAGGGAATTGTGTATACATGGTGGGACACTCAGCTGGAGAATTATGCATGGGTCATGGATAGAGGTGACTTGGTTGAGACATAGACACCACACATTACGATGGGGGATGGATTCTTCCAGGCTCTCAGAGAGCGCTTCTAGCCACCGGGATATCGCTAGAACCACCTTGCCAGATGGTTGCAGCTCCGACAACTTGTCAATCAGTTCGTCCAGGGATACATTGACATCTTTTTAAAATTGTGCATTCAGCTGCACATTGATGACCCATAAGAGGTATTAGTAATCAAATTCAATTTCTCTTTATTAATGCTTATTTTTCATGAAGTTGATTTGTTTCACTATTTTTCCTTCAACAAGGCCTTTCTTCGAGCCTTGGCCATCGAGTATAAAGTGGCTCCTCGAATCCACTCACCCCAACCTAGATATGACCCTGATTGTAACATCCCCATTATAATCCCTAGATTAATTAATGTTTATGTAGATATAATATGTGGATACAACCAAGCAATGTGATATGTGAATTGTATTTCTCTGTTTATTAATAAAAATGTGATGTCAGTTGTTAAGGGGACACATATAAGATATGGGGGATGAATTAATCCACAAGAGAAGGGAGTGTCTAGGATAATGGCCAAGAGGAGTCCAAGGAGGAAATTACCCATGTTTATAGATTTAACATGTTTTCCTAAATATTTTATTGTATATGAACCTTTTGATGTCTAATTGAGTGTTCCCAAATCCAATCATTGAATACATGTACGAGGGCGAGTGCAAGTGGTCACATCTTTCTGATTGAGTGTTTCCAAATCCAATCATTGTTCATACATGTACGAGGGTGGGTGTGAGTGGTCACATCCTAAAGTTATTAGGCACAAGGGGTTGAAGTACAATCCTCTTGGAGAAGTAACAACATTTCAAACAAGTTGGGGGGTTAGTCAAGTCTATGTGTGGGAAGCGAAGGGAGAGCTGGGAGCTAGTGCGGTGAGAGGAAGGAGAATTCTAGAGAGTAAATGGAGTGAATTGGATTTGGACAACTGAATAGCCCGGTTTTCGGGATGAAATAATGAACTCCTACGTGATTTTCACTGAAACGACAAGTGTTATTGTTGGTTTTTTGATATTTTTCCTAGCAACAATGTTCCCCTGAATTCCCAACTGAGAGATTCCTAGCTACCTGTGCTAGAGAGACCTTGATAAACGAATGGATCATTCATTGGGTTAGCCTTTATAAATGGATGGTACATCCATTTGGATAACCTTGATAAACAAATGGTTCATTCCTTGGGTTGGGCAGGTCAAGCAGAAGAGAGTTGGTGGAGAAGTCGGGATAGTTGTAGGAGAATATCAGTTGGGTTGAGAGATTTATGAGTTGTGAGTGGATTGTGAGAGACCGCCCTCTTTTTTGTATTTCTAGCCTCAACTCGGGGGTGACTGGATGTTGATATTTGGAACAATTAGTCTACGGTTGGGTGGAATGTCCGTCCCAAGCAGTTGCTTGCATGATTCTTGTTTAAGATAAGTGTTTTATCTTGTACTGTGTTATCTACATGTGTTATTGTTGTGCATGACCTCTATGTGAATGAGAATGACTTATATGTTGTTGTAATAAAAGATTTATTTATATCTCATGTTTATTATTAGCATACTTCATATGCATATGTTCTATGGTTAATATCATAGTTAAATCTATTATAGATTGTAGTTGTAGGCTATGGGAAAACAAATAATAGGAAAATAATTGCTTTAAATAGTAGAAGTATCGTGTTATGTGTATTTCACGCATATTGTTGCCTAGATGGTCGTTAGGTACATTATAAAATGGTATCAGAGTTGATAAAGAGAAATTTTTTTCATGGCGTGACCCACCATGGTGGTTGGGTACGTTACAAAGTGGTATCAGAGCCCACTTTTCAACACTGAGCTCGAATGGGCCAAGTAAGAGGAACGCAAAATTGAAAATTACATAGTTTTCAAGTGAACTATTTGATAGAATTTTAGGAAGATTTCATTTGTAAATTGTTTGACAAAATGTTAACGGTGTTTCGTGGTGAAATTGGATGAAATTGAGAAAAAGCCCCAAGTTCCTACAGCTAAATAATGGCAATTTCGAAGTGAAAGAGTTGAATTAGAAAAGAAGCAAAAAAAAATTATGCACAGGGATTGATTTGGTTTTATTAAGATTAGTCGCAGATCTCTATAGACGACCCAAGAAGGAATTTCATTTTTGGGCGAATTTGAGTAGTTTTTGGATTTTGGAAAATAGGAGAAATTGGAAAATTTTCGATATTTCTCCGTACGATGACGTCGGAATGGCATGGAGTCCATGTGTCAGCTGACATGGCAGTAGGTGACATGGGACATGGTGGCAGGTACACAGAGGAAAGTATTTAGAAAATAACTAAGTGTTGGGATTTATTAAGAGTCTGTGAGTACGTGAATCTACAAGTGCGAAGAAGTGGAAAAATAATCTAAGCGTTGAGACTTTTTGGATGGACTTATGAAAGGGATAATTATTCTTTTGTGAGTCTATAATTTCGCGAGTACGTGAATCTGAATAGATAGAAATATAATCTAAGTGTTGAGACTTTTCAGACAGACTTATGAAAGGGAGAATTATGCTTTCGTGAGTATGTAAGTCCACGAGTCTGCAAGTCCGAATAGATGGAAAAATAATCTAAGTGTTGAGAATTTTCGGATGAACTTATGAAAGGGAGAATTATTCTTTCATGAGTCCATAACTCCGCAAGTATGAAGAGATAGAAAAATAATCTAAGTGTTGAATCTCTTCGGACAAACTTATGAAAGGGAGGATTATGATTTCATGAGTCTGTAAGTTCGTGAGACCGTGAGTCCAAATAGATGGAAAAATAATCTAAGTGTTGAAACTCTTCGAATGGACTTATGAAAGGGAGAATTATGATTTCGTGATTCTATAAGTCTGTGAGTCCATGAGTTCAAGTAGATGGAAAAATAATCCAAGTGTTGAAACTCTTTGGACAAAATTATGAAAGGGAGAATTGTGCTTTTGTGAATCTGTAAGTTTGTGAGTCTGAATAGATGGAAACATAATCTAAGCGCTTAAAATTTTTGAGCGAACTCATGAAAGAAAGAATTATGATATAGTATGGGAACACAATTGTACATAATTTCATAAATACTGTTAATTATTTTAGCCTAACAAATTTTGTCTGTTGCAAACCTTGCAGAATTAGAGGTACAGAAAGAAAATCAGTTCTTATATGAGGAATAAAGTCATGGAAGATGCTCAAGGGTCTTATAGCCATGGGGAAGAGTTCAGAAGTCTGCATATCAACATGGGAAATGTTGAGACAGATTCAAATGGAAGAAGAAATAGGAAATAGATTGTCACTATGAGAAGTCTACATAGGCAAGTGCAGAGTTATAGGGTTGATAATGAAAGGATTATAAAGGCTCAATACGAGATGCTTCAGAGATTAAATATGTTGCATAATCAAGTTAACAAGGATTTTGGCACCAGGCAAGTTGTTAGTGCTAGACAACTAGTAGCCTATAGATCTCACAACAAAAGGGATGATCATGGAAATGATAGGCAATCAATAAGCATGAGTAGGCTCCATAATTCTCCAAGGCAGTCCACTAGAAGAACTCATGAAAGTTCAGGACCAGGAAGCAACCCAACTGTGTCTCCTGTTCAGAGGAAAATAAGAAGGCATGAGATAGACATCTTGCAAGGTGAACTCAGGAAAATAAATCCACCTACTTTCAATGTTGAGCACAATAAAGGAGAAGAAGTAGAGGCCTAGCTATTGGAAATGAATAAATATTTCCACCTGCATGACTACCCACCCTGGTTAGAAGCTAGGATTTCCACCTACCGCTTGCAAGGAAAGGAATTCATTTGGTGGGATCAACTTAAGAAAGCCAAGAACCTCGATGAGAAGAGAATCTCATGGAGGCATTTCAAGGGATATTTCCAAGAGAAATATTTGACCGAGCATTAGTATGAGATAAATATGAAAGAGTTCTTTGAACTCAAGTTGGGGACCATGACAATGGAGGAATATGAGAAGCGGTTCTTTGATTTTTTGAAGTATGTTGACTTCATCAAGAATGAAAAGGTTAAAATCCAAAGGTTTCTAAGTGGATTACCCTCCTTTTATAGTGATAAGATTCAATATGACAACCCCAAGACCCTAGAGGAAACCATAAGGAGAGAAAGACACCTTTATGAGCAAAGAAAAGGAAGGCCAGTGTTCCAAAAGGGTTGGAATGACAAGATGAAAGAGAAAAAGGATCAAAGGAAGAAAGGTTTTAAGCCACCCTTTTTAATAAATAACTCCCAAGCAAGTCAACAAGACCAGGGAACCTAAAATGATCAAAAGAATGCAGATTAAGTTGGGAAAAGGCCATGGCAACAGACTTTTCAATGTTGGGGATGTGGGGAAAATCACTTATATAGGGACTACCCTCATAAAGGAGAAATAATGAGGATTGTTAAAAACATTCAGGAGGCCAAAACAATGGAATACATGGGAGGAAGTATGCCAAGTATTTATGCATCCTTGGACAACAAGAAGGCATAATATTAATCCCCCATGATAGAAGTGGAAGGAAAGATTGATAGTCAACTCATAGAAATTTTAGTTGATTTTGGAGCTAGCCATAGTTACATAAATGCTATCATTGTTGAAAGATTTCACTTGCAAAGGAGTAATCATAATAAATCTTGGTTATTTTAGTTAGCCATGGGGGCTAAGAGAAAGATCAATGAGTTGGTTAAAGACTATCATATAGAGATAAATGGACTCAACACAAAGGTAGGTGTAAACATCATACCATTGGGTTCATATGACTTTTTAATTGGCATGGATTGGTTGGAAAAGCATCATGCTATCCTAGACTATTACAACAAGACAATCACATTTCTCGATAGGGAAGGGAAGGAAGGAAAGATTCAAAGCATTCCAAGAATTGTAGTTGTTAGAGAGATTTCATCTATGTAGTTGAAGAACATCTTTAGGAAGGGATGTCACAGGTTTGCGGCCCATATGGAGGAGACATCCAAAGCTGAATTGAAAAGCATTGAATACCATCCATTCTTGAGGGATTTTGAAGATGTTCTTAGGGAATTCATAGGATTTCCACCAAAGAGATACATTGATTTATCTTTTGATTTGGTGCCAGGAGTTGCTCCAATGTCTAAGACACCATACAAAATGGGTACACCGGAATTGAAGGAGTTGCAGATGCATCTCAAAGAGTTGTTTAAAAAGGGGTATATACGCCCAATTGTGTCACCTTGGGGAGCCCCGGTTCTGTTTGTGAAGAAGAAGGATGGAACCTTAAGACTATGTATTGATTTCAAGAAAGTTAATAAGATTACCATAAATTATCCAAAATGGATCCAGGAAGGCCAAAATTTCAAAGTTATCATAATCAGATGAAACCAACACCATCGCTTAGGGCTCGTCGTGTCAATTCCAACAATATATTCTTTTTTGAAAATGGACACCATATGTTGAAGTTATCGTGATAGGAAAATTTTCCAAAATAGGCAAAAAAAGTCATAGTCAACAGTCTGTACTGTTGATGTCAAAAGTACGTCATCATGACATGGAAGATGACGTCAACATGATGTCATGATGACGTTAGCATGCTGACGTGGAAGCACCAGAGCATGACATGTGTCAGGTGTTTTTGGCATTTTCAGGGATGAGTTGGCACGGTATGGATTCTACACGTGGACTGTATAGACACTGACGTGGTAGTCCGTACTATGATGTGTCCCATTGACAGGTTAATGCATGGAAGTAATGTGGCATATGGTGTTGACTGTGCAGGTTGACAGGACAGTGACGTGACATATGACAAGATGACTAGACAAGCTAACTAAGCGTTGACTATGTGTACAGGGATAATCTAGAGGCGACACATGGCACAATCATAGGACACCACGTGTCACCCTGGATAAGGCCGATGTTGGTTGGGTAAAATAATTTGTTTGCACTCTGGAATATTCGAACCCCCAACCTCTGGGCATGGGAAATGACTTCACCAAACACGCCAGCCACTCGTGCTATGTTGTTTCTTATTTAAACATGTGGCAAGGTTCCATTTTAAACTGTGTTATCACAGGGTTTTGGGGATGTAGCGCCTGGTTGGCAAGGGTAATCTGCCAATGCAGACACCTACCTTCCATGCGACCAAAAGTAGAGGACCCAAGGTGGGGGACAAGGGCACAAGCGTATATGGACTAGCGTGTGGCCACATGGCATGCCATATGACCAGGATCTTGGGAAGAAGGGGCATGCACACTTGTTTTTTCCAAAGTGTACTTTTTACTTTGGAAAAGGATTTTTTTAATGATTTTATGCTGATTTTAATGGATTCTAGCCGAAAAAGAGAGGATCTGGAGCCCAGATTAAGGCCAAATTTTGGGAGGAATTTGGGATGTGACCCCCAAATGAAATATTATATAAACCAAGTGTTTTTAAAAGCCATGAGAGGTTCATATTAGCATATTTTTCCATTTTTTGGAGATTAAGCCATTTTTATGCAAGGAAGCCATTGAGGAAGTGAACTTTGGAGGCCAGTTCCGGGAGCTACACTCATCCTTTTTTAGTGTCATCATTTGTGTTGGATTCTTTAGGTTGAGAAGAACACAACCATACTATTTTGTAATCCATTTGATGTACTTCTAATGTATTTTTGAAGCATTGAATATTAATAAGAAATCCTCCCCCACTGAGACAAAGGCCAAGAGACATAGGCAACTTTGTCAAACTCTGTTAACAATCTTTAGCGTTATGGTTTGTTGTTCTTAATGTTCATTTTATGTTCTGCATTATTTATGATGGATGCAACATTCTCTCATTAAAGCTTCTTCTTCTCTTCAATTTCTAAATGGTAAATCAACTCATGAAAAATACTTAACCAAGTCTTTAAAAGATCATTTTCGGATCAATAAAGAATAAGTATCCTTTACCCAGAATTGATGATTTGTTTGATCAGCTGAAAGGTGCAAGAATATTTTCAAAGATCTACTTGAGATTGGGATGTCATAAAGTAAGGATAAGGGAAGAATGCATCAACAAGACAACATTCAAAACAATATATGGGCATTATGAAGTCACGGTAGTGCTATTTGGACTATCAAATTCCCCAACAATCTTTATGTGTTTGATGAATGGAGTATTTAGGGAGTACATGGACAAGTTTGTGATTGTGTTGTTAGATGATATACTTGTCTATTCCAAATCAAAATAGGAACATGATCAATATTTAATAATCGTGTTACAAGTTTTGAGAGAGCACATATTATATGTTAAGCTAAGTAAGTGCATCTTTTATCAAAAGAAGATTCACTACTTGGGGAATACAATATCATCAACATGGATAGAAGTGGATCCTAAGAAGATAGAAGCCATTAGAGGATGGATAGATCCAAAGAATGTGAAAAAGGTCAGATCATTCATGGGTCTTTCTGGTTATTACCAAATATTCATAAAAGGTTTTTCAAATATTGCAAGTCCAATCACTTCTTTACAAAAGAAGGGTGTGAAGTTCAAATGGACTTCCAAGTGTGAACATAGTTTTCAATAGTTTAAAAGAGTATTTTCAAGTGCTCCCTTCTTGAATATTACATATCCAAATGAATATTTTTTTGTGTGCACCAATGCATGCAATGAAGGGATTGGTGGATTCCTTAGTCAAAAGGATCATGCGGTATGCTATGATTCCTGAAAATTAAAAGAGAATGAGAGGAATTATGCTACCAATGACTTGGAGTTAGCAGTGATTGTACATGCATTGAAAATGTGGAGGAATTACCTTGTTGGTGAAAAATTTGAGCTAAGGACAAACCATTGTGGTCTGAAGCATTTGTTTGGAAATCTAACACTAAATTCTAGGAAAACTAGATGGATGGAATTTCTGAGTGAATATGACTTCAAAATTAAGCACATAAAGGGAAACTAAAATCAAATGGCTAATGCACTTAGCAGGAGAGCTCATGAAGCACATATTGAATACATTAGCATGTATGGGACAAATCTAAAAGACAAAGTTATTGCAGCAGCAAATTCATATTAGAATTATTTTAAAATAAAGGAGACATTACAACAAGGAATGTTTCAACAAAAATTTAATTATTATGAGTTGAAGGAAGATGGAATTCTCATGTACAAAGGTAAGGTGTATGTGTCAAATTTGAGTGAGCTAAAAAATGTAGTGCTAAAGGAGACGCAAAATGTGCCATATGCAAGGCACCGAGGATATCAGAAAATAATTGCAGCAGTAAGAAGCCAATGTTTTTTCCAGGAATGAAGAAAGAAGTGGCTAATTACATCACCAAGTGTCTAGAATGCCAAAAGGTAAAAACATAACATAGACAACCAAAAGGTTTTCTACGGTCATTTCCCATTCCAAAATGGAAGTGGGAAGTTGTCTCAATTGATTTTATTACTAAGCTTCCCAGAAGAATGAAGAAACATGATTCCATCATGGTGGTGGTGGATAAGTTGACTAAAGTAGCACATTTCATTCCAGTAAAGACTACACACAAGGAAACAAATATTGTAGAAATTTATATGAGAGAAGTTGCTAGGCTACATGGAGTGCCTAATGCAATAGTTTCAGACATGGATCCAAAGTTTACTTCCAATTTTTGGAAGGGTTTGTTCAAGAGCATTGGGATAAATTTGAATCTTAGTACAGTGTATCATCCAGAGTCTGATGGGAAAATAGAAAGGACTAACATAATAATTGAGGACAAGCTTAGAATGTATGTGATGGATCTACCATCGAAGTGGGAAGATTATATCCATTTAGTTGAATTTTCCTACAACAATAGGTATCATGCCTCTTTGAAAATGAGTCCATTTGAGGCATTGTATGGCAAGAAATGTAACACCGCAGGGAGTTGGAATAATCCAACAGACAGAGTAGTTGTTGGGCTAAGATTTCTAAAAGAAATGGAAGATCAAATGGCAAGGATTAAGAAGAATTTGAAGCTTTCCTAGGATAGGAAGAAAAGTTATGTAGATAGGACAAACATTTTAAAGTGGGAGAAAATGTGTTTTTGAAAGTGAAGGAAAAGAGAAGTTCGCTAAGATTAGGAAGCTGCCTGAAGTTTGCAACAAGATATTATGGTCCATTTGAAATATTAGAAAAGATAGGGTTGGTTGCATACATGATTACCTTACCTACATCAATGCATATTCATAATGTATTTCATGTATCATTACTTAAAAAGTACGTACCTGATGTTAATCATGTCATTGATTGGAATGTGATCCAGGTGGAGCACGAAGGGGATTTCCGGGTGGAACTAGTACGCATCCTCGACCGGAAAGTCAAAGTACTAAGGACCAAAACCATAGGGCCGGTAAAGGTTCAATGGACCTACTATGGTCCTGAAGATGCTACCTGGGAGCATGAATAAAACATGTGGGGGGAATACCCACAAATTTTTTACGGTTTTAAATAAGACAGAATGCAAGACTATGTTTTGAGCAACTAGAGTTTTGGAACCACATCTCAGAGTCATGTCCAATTGCATTGGGGACCTTGTTAAATGAATGGAACATTCCTTGGGTATACTTTATAAATGAATGGTGCATTTCTTGGTTTGGCGAGTTTAGAGGAACATGATATTTTGGTTGGAGCTACTGCCGGAGTTGTTAAATTGCGAAAAATTTATTTCTAAATATTGTGATGTAAATTTGCATATATGTATATCAGCATAGAGTGCACCAAGGACGATGTACAATTGTAGGGGATGGGGAATTTAACATACCCATTATAATCCCCAGTTTAATTAATGCTTATGTAGATATAATATGTAGCTACGACCAAGCGATGTAATATGTGAATTGTATTTATTTGTTTATTAATAAAAATGTGATGAAAACTACTAAGGGGACACAGACAAGAGATGGGGGTTGAATTAATCCACTAGAGAGGGGAGTGTCTAGGATAATGGCCAAGAGGGTTCCAAGGGGAAAATTACCCATGTTTATATATTTAACTTGTTTTCCTAAATCTGCTATTGTATATGAACCTTCCAATGTTTGCTTGAGTGTTCCCAAAGAAAATCATTGAATACATGTACGAGGGTGGGTGTGAGTGGTCACATATTTTTGATTGACTGTTTCCAAAGCCAATCATTGAATACATGTACGAGGGTGGGTGTGAGTGGTCACATCTCAAAGTTATTGGGTACATGGGGGTGGAGTACAATCCGCTTGGATAAGTAACAACAATTCAAACAACTTGGGGGGTTACTCAAGTCTATGCATGGGAAGTGAATGGAGAGATGGGATCTGGTGCAAAGAGAGGAAGGAGAATTCTGGAGCATAATTGGAGTGAATTGGAGCTAGAGAAATGAAGAGCTCAGTTGTTAGGCTGAAAGAGTGAACTCCTGTATGAGTTGCACTGAAACAACAAGTGTTGTTGTTGGTTTGTTGATAGTTTTCCTTGCAGCAATGTTCCCTTGAATTCCCAGTTGAGAGATTCCTATCTTCTTGTGCCAAAGAGACCTTCATAAAAGATTGGCTCAGCCCTTGGGTTAGCCTTGATAAATGGATGGTCCATCGATTGGGATAACTTTGATAAATGAATGGTGCATTCCTTGGGTTGGGTAGGTCAAGAAGAAGAGAGTTGGTGGAGAAGTAGGGATAGTTGTAGGAGAATATCAGTTGGGTTGAGAGATTTATGAGTAGTGAGTGGACTGTGAGAGACCACCCTCTTTTGTGGATTTCTATCCTCGGCTTAGGGGTGACTGGTTGTTGAGATTTGGAACAGTCAGTCTACAGTTGGGTGGAACGTCCGTGCCAAGTAGTTGGTTGCACGATTCTTGTTTAAGATAAGTGTTTTACCTTGTACCGAGTTATTTAAATGTGTTATTGTTGTTCATGAAATTTGTGTGAATGAGAACGACTTATATGTTGTTGTAATGAATGGTTTAGTTGTATCTCATGTTGATTATTAGCATGCTTCATATGCATATGTTTTATGGATAATGTTGTAGTTAAATCTGTTATAAATTGTAGTTGTAGGCTATGGGAAAACAGATAATAACAACATAATGGCTTTAATTAGAAGAAGTATCATGTTATTTGTATTCTGTGTGTATTGTTTCCTAGTTGGACATTAGGTACATTATAAAATGGTATCAGAGTTAATAAAGAGAATTTTTTTGCATGTCGTGATCAACCATGGTGGTTGGGTACGTTACACTTATACTACTGACCTTTCTTAGGTTACCCATACCGCACCTCCACACCTCGAACAATGCCTCAGTGTACCTTCCACAAGACCAACTCGCATGCTTCTACCGACTATCAAGCACTTCAGAACCTTCACCCCAATGAAACTCTTTTTGCAGAGGTCACTTAGTCTAATTCCCCTACCCCTCCTGAATTATTTTATCTCAAAAATCCTACAAAATTTGACCCATCTCTAATTCTTATGACTACCAATGAACACGACACCTCTTTTGTGCCCTTGTTTACCCATAATTGTCAAATTAAGCATGAATTGGCTACTCTCATCTTAGATAATGGGAGCCAAAAGAACCTCATCACCCAAGACTTAGTCCAATGCCTACAACTCCCAACTACTCCACACCTTGAACCATATCAACTCAGATGGGTACAAAAGGAGGTCATGTGCCTCACTGTCTACCAGTGTTGCAAGGTGAGCTTCATTATTGGCCCTTTCTGAGATAATGTGGTGTGTCATATTTCTCCTTTAGATTTTGCTGACCTATTACTTGGACTTCCCTACCAACAATCTTGGAACGTTGTTTATAATGCCAAAGTCCATAAATACCACTTGCAACATGAGGGACACACCTATGTACTTATCTCCTCTACTCCTCACTCCACACAATCTCTGACTGGACAAGCAGTCATTAAGCAAGTAACTATGAACACATATGTTTCCTTGCGTTTCGTTCACCCCATTAAAAAAAACCATCTGACCAAACCAACACCTCAAGACATGGCTCCCCCACTCCCAGAAATTGTCAATGCCTTCCCCCAACCCACGAGACTACACTTGTCTTGATGTATTGAGAACACCATTGATCTCCTTCCATAAGCCTATTTTCCCAATATCCCTTCATACTATCTCGCTCCCTAAGTGGTTGATGTGATAGCACGCCAACCTGACCAACCTCTGAATTCAGGCCCTACTCCACCTTCAAATTTTCCTTGTGCATCTCCAACATTTCTTATGAAAACACAAGTTTATGTTCTACTAGTCTCTGTCAGCAGGTTATGTACTCCAAAACAAGTGTCGACATATTATAACACTTTTCCTGGCAGTCCCTCTTTTTCCAATCAAATTATTGAGAAATCTTCAGAGAAACATAATTCTTACAAATGCAGTATAGCAGGGATAAATCATATGCATAGGCATCCCTTCTTAGTTGGATCAGTTAATCAGACAGGAGGTATTGGAAACACCTTCTTTTCTTCAAGGGAGCTTGTATTTAAAGGATGTGTTGAGGTAGATAATGAAGCTCTGGTTAATCAATGCCGAGTGGATGAATATATGGTCAATATACCCCTTACTCTCTATTTTTCAAGGTATGCACATCAACAACAAGAACACAACTTGGGTCAAAATTTCACCCATAATTTTGCTCAGTGCCATATTTAGCTAACTATTTTATTACCAGCTACACCAAAGAGTGAAAAACAGAGGCCTCATAAAATATACATGCCATTGTTATTTCATCCAGAAGCTCATGTGTGGCTCTTGCGGGACAAGAACCTATTCAAAGAAAAACATCGTCAGTTGTGCCCATTCATATATGATCCCAACATAGTTCGAGAAAGAATTGGAGAGTATGCGGTGCACATTTCCTTATTTGCTGGTGGAAGCGGAGACGCTTCCGGATCTAAACAAGGAGGAATTGGGCCACTAGGAAGGACGTCCACCATCCTTCGCCAACCAGTAGGAGAGAATTAATATATTTCCATTAATTACTATTGTAATATTCCCTCTCCAATCTAGTTGAGCAGGGCATTTCTAATAAATAATTATCATGTTAGTTCATTAGGAAGTTAATTAATAAAAATTGAAACAATGCTTTTCAGTCAGAAATAAAAGAAGCAAGTCTCTTGATGTTGATGTAAACAAAAATCGCCCAATTTGATAAAAAGAGTGTCTTCTTGCTGAAATACAATCAATGGTCATTTACTTCTTACTTCCAGTGGTTTTTCACCTTCATTATCTCCATATTTTTGTATTGTGCATCATTTTATTCTTGTGTGTTAGTCTAATATGATGTTGCATTTTCAATTTTTCATATAGAATTACGGATCACTTGGTCTATCAAGGCTCTATGACACTGGACTAAGGAATCTAGGTCTATCAAGGATCAAAGGCACCAGACCTCATCATGGTATATTAGGGATCTACAACACCAAATCAAGGAATCTATGTCTATTAGGGCTCAAAGGCACCATAACTCATCTTGTTCTATCAAGGCTCTATGACAATAGACAAAGGAATCTAGGTCTATAAGGGCTTAAAGGTACCATACCTCATCTTGGTCTATCATGGATCTAAGGCACCAAGTCAAGGAATATTAATCTATCATGGATATAAGGCACTAGACCAAGGCATCTCGAAAGGATAGACTAAAACATCTTCCTTATACCCCCTCGATACACAACCCCAGGCATAAAATTCCAATCCTGTAACTCCATAGGTGAGCAACACTCTAGCTGTTCTCTGGAATTCGGCATCACAACTCCAATACAAAGCACACAAATTGTTGGAATCAATATTATATTGAGGTATCTGCAACCCATAAGATGTTACTGGTAATATTCCCCTTCGTGGTTATGGGCTTCCATGAGATCAACAAATAAACTGAGCCTCTAAGCCCATTGTTGGATAACATGGCAATCACCATCTCACAACATGTGATCAATGAATTAGTGATAATACTAACATTTCAAAGAGAAAATCCACATGTTAACTCTCACATGTCATCATCAGAACACAATATCATTGTCATCACCCCATTCTCATACATGTCATCATAAAACATTTTATCATAAAAAATTCCATGTAATTACATCATGTCATCCTATCATGACATATTATCATAAGATCAACCTCAACATATCCTTATCAAGATATAACATAATAAAAGGGAATCACATGTTATCCTAACATCATAGCAGAACATCATGACTGTGATAATCATCTCAACACATCTTATCAAAGACATCTAGCCTTTTATCAACATAATTAAATGGAATCACATAACATCATATGTAAGTACCATAAGCTCATCATGAACATAATAACAATCTCAACACATATCACATGTAGAGAAATAATAACATCATGAGTGTTCTTATCACAGTTCATCAACATAATCAAATGTATTCACGTGCATTATAAATAAATAGTGAATACTAGATTTTATATCTAATATGAGAAATACCATCAAAACATCCATCTTACATGGATCAACCTAGTTAAGTTTGTCAACTCACTCACTCTCAAATGGTCATCAATACAATGACTGTCATGTGATTATCCCGATACCAATTGTTTCTTGATTTTCATTTCCTCTTCTTTCAACAACAAGCTTGACATTTTTATGGAATATGTATAGTCACCCTATCAATAAGCTAAAGTTTTCAAATATCTTCCTTCCATATGAAATGGACCACATTACTAAAGAAAAATACAAGTAAAATTATCCATGTAATATCCATATATACTATTGAATTACCAACAATTAACCCTAATCACCATTGGTTCTTCAATAAAGTAGCGAGAGGTGAGGAGCATATAGTAGATAGTATTTGTGACTAAGGATTTTTGGTAGAAATATATATTTATAGTATACAATTGTAGGTATTGAGCTTCTAAAGTATGGCCTAAAACATTGTAAAATTTTAATTATAAATGTTGACCAAAAAAAAAAGCCAATTGTTCACATCATTGAATAGGGTAGGAAATGGAGATATAGTGTAATGTTTTGTCGAGTTTTATGGATGGGGTAATATTAGATGTAATATTTTGTATTGTGATTAATAATGATTTATTGATATCTCCAAAGTCATTTTCAAGAAACGTCGACGAATCGTAATGGGTTATATTTCACTGTTGATTTTTACAGAGTAAACCGCCATGGAAATAGAATAAATAAATTCAAGAAAATAAAGGGACATGAAGAATAAGTTTAGTGTCAAAATTTGACTAACAAAGATAATAAGGATCACAAAAATACCCCACAACCAATGTTGATCGCTACTTGGTAATATTTGATGTTGAAATTACATGATGATACAAATTCATGTGAATATTTGATATACTAGGATTTTGGGGGTCTAAGATCAAAGTTTATTTATTTGTTTACCTGATATTTAAGTTAGTCATAGTTAGTGGCATATTTTTTGACGAACGCATAATATTACTTATGAATTAAATATCTCACTTTCATGAATCTTAGCACATAACTTCCTAAGCTGAATTTGTTAAAATTTAAGAGGAAGCCTAGGATTGTCATGCTTAAATTATTTCCCCTATATAAGAGAAGCCATGGATAAACAATATTTTTAAGATATATATTTTCTTAAAGTTCTTCAATTTCACAAGAACAATTATTACAGATGATCTTCTTAAGGATATGAATTGTTGTTATGGACACATTTTACTCATACTTACACTAGAGAAGTGTTTGTGTTCTTTGATGAAAATTGAGTGTAGAGATGAGACACATTGATAGCATTAATTCTATGTTTCTTATTTGTCAATCGAGTTATATAGTACACTCCATTTATAATTAATGCTAGCAATGTGACTCTATCCACAAGCCCTTATGCGGTCCATGATAAATAAAAAGAAAAATAAATGTTTTTGTATTTTTAAGGGGCAAAACATCAATGGACATTAGATGTGGCATCACATCTCTTACAATATTGAACGACATAAAAACTTCCGCAACAATGGGTATGTCCCTCGGATGAGTGAGGTACATCTTCAGCATACAAATGACATTTCCTATCATCCATCTTTGGAACAAATGAGACAGAGGAGAATCATCCCACACCCTAGATGCATTGTCGTGCTTCACTACTTAATAATTGTATTGGTGATATTTTTATTGCTCCCAATGTATTAATTTTTAAAACTACATAATCTCTCTATACACTAATAAGACAATATCTATTTTTGAAAGTTATGTACAATTATTTTGTCAGTTTCATTTTTCCATAAAATCTAATGCAAAACAAGGGTAGTTGTAGAGAAACAAGTCCCTGCCACACAAGAGTAGGAAGCACCTCTAAATCTATGAGACTAGTCAAAAATACATATGGTAGTAACTTTGTATTTCCAACCAGCTCTGGTGAAACATGCCACGTGTTTCAATATACGAACGTGAACATGATTTGGAAAAAGTTCATGGATAGTAGTGCATGAACTTCCACCTGGTTTTTCATGCATGATTCTTGTGCATCGTCTCCACTTGGTTTGCATGAAATACACTCACTCAGGTTCGATCTTCGATCTTTTAAGAGTGCTAAGGATAAACCAAACTCCAATGTACTCACCCAGCTATGATCTGGCCCGCTTTTGTTATGAAGGTCATTGTAAAATTAATTGGAAGGTTTCAAAACAAAGTTTGTCTCTACCTACCCTCATTGCAAGTCACAAAAAGTAAGACCAATATCACTACAACGAGTTCAGTTAGACCAGTCTCACTACAAAGAGTTTAAGTCCCTAGCTTTCTATATAAAGGTGTGGAAACCACTGCAACTATTACAGAAGCAATATTGCATATCCATGAGAACAATCCAAATGCTAATATGCTTACTTGCATGCCTTTCAATCGCACATATAACTCTCTTCTCAAATGATTCATCGGATCTCCCATCCAAGATATCGAGATATTCAGGTTGAATGCTAAATTTCATGATTTATATGATGAAGTGCCCCTAGAGATTTACCCCTATTGTTGCTAGAACAAAGAAGATGAAATATATTATTCCCCTCCTCTGGAAGAACTTAGGGAATAGAAGTTAATTGTATCAAAATACATGAGTGTTGCGAGGCTTCATGCTAGTAGGCTAGATGTGGGGAATTTTACACACATATTCTTAGATAAGTTGGTGAAGCTTTTGAGCCAGAGATAATGGTGCCTATTGAAATTTTTTCCACTGAGAAAATTGTGATTGTAGTTTCAGGTAATGTTGGGGAGCTGGTACATGAAATCAGTTGTCTGATGGCTCATAAGTTTGGATTAAGAAAATCTATTTGAAATGATTCACTGAACTTCCATTCTATTTTTTATGTTGTGGTGAAGAAAACCAATCATTTGTTACGAAGCTGGAAAAATAGTTCGACGATCCCCTTTCAGATGAAGATAGAAGAAAAGGATGAAGACTCAGAGGTGTGTGGAAGGCATGATTGTGGGAATTGTTTTTATATTACTCCGGATAGTATATTGTTGATGCAAATAGTATAATGTGCATTGTGGATGCAGGGGAGTTTTGATTCCAATATGCAATTACATGGAATATTCTATAGAATGGTTGTCACACAAAGTTCTGGAGGTTTCAGGAAATCGAAATGAACCTTACGATTTTTGGAGTTCCATCCAAGCCTGCCACCGAATGATGAATTCAACATCTTCCCCTCCAATTCCAAGAAGGTTTGCAAAAGAGTATGGTTGTAGTATAATATGCTAGTGTTTTGTGCACTTACAACATTAAAAAATACAATATTTTGTATACTTCACGTGAGCATGAATATCTTAATAAAAACAGGTAGATCTATTTTGTTTACAGATGAGTATATGAGAAGTGTTATTTTATTGAAAATGGATAATGTCCTCCGGTAAATCAACATATTCTTTGTTTTTAAGGAAATGGAAAATATCTTTTTTATAGAATTGTAAAATAAAATTGAAATATTATAGTTATCAATATATTTCTCTGTGAGATACAATGCACGTAAGAATTTAACAAAAGTAAGAATATTATAAATCGAGCGTAGGTAATAAAGAAGAATAAGATTATTATAAAGCTGCCAAGTGCAGGTAAGAGAGTAGTAACTAAAATAAGATTAATATACCAAGTGCAGGTGTCGTCTGTCTCTGCACTGCAATACATGATGAATGAATATCCTGGTATTGAAGAAGAGAAGACACATGCGACAATTGGAAATTTTGGTTTGACAGGAAAATCCCAGATTATGCCCATGGAGAATTTGTCTGATGGGAAAAGAAGTCGTGTAATTTTTTCATGTCTTGCTTGGAAATTACCTCATCTCCTATTGTTGGATGAACTGACTAATCATATTGACATTGAAACCATTTATTCACTTGAAAAGACACTGAATGAGTGGGATTAGATTCTAGCTACATAGAAATAAACTTATGTCAAAGGTCTTGAACGATAAGGTCTATAGTCAATAAATGAAGGAAAATCGCCCTGGTGTTCATGGGTGTTAGTCCCACTCCAATAAACGAAAGAGAGTAAGGTTTGTATCTTCTTCCCAACCTATTGATAAAGAGGCATGGGTTACAAGCAAATATTTTCATAAGAATATGATTCATGTTGATGAGGTAAGAAACATGAATCCAATTAGTTTTCTTTAAGATAAATTGAGATAAATTTTTTTGTTTTTCTATTTTCAAAAAAAAATGTAACAGTAAAACAGAATTAACACAAGTTTCAACTTCAATGTTATTCTTTCATGCATTATGCCATCTATATTTACAAAAAAGAGCATTTTGCTTAAAATGTTAACACATGCAATATGCCATCTATTATTATAGAAAACAACAACCTACATAAAATTTTAACACATGCATTATGTCATTTATTGTTACAGAAAAGAGCATCCTACATAAAATGTTAGCATGATTCTAAATTTTTTGATGAAGCAAAGGCCGCTACAAGCATCTTTGAATCCTTCTCCTATCTCCCCTTAGCATATTTGAATCCTTATCCTATTTCCCCTTTGTATATATCAAATTCTTATTAAACATAGAAAATGATTATTTCAAACCCTAAAAAGAATAATGTTTTTTACATTGTTATAGAGTTAGTGTTGTCTTTAAAATTGCAGAATGAAAAAAATTGAAACAAATTACCTCGAACGTGAAACAAATTACTTGGAAATAATTGAAATACAATCTTCTTGAAAAGATATTAATATTCTTTTTTTTCTAGTAATTGCAACTTTTGTAACAGTTCCAACTTCATAGGAGTTGGTGGATATCCTCCTCTTGGGAGAGACATGCACATTACCTTTGTATTGCTTGAACAATGAATGTGTAGTGCCTCCTCCACCAAAAATAGCCACCGTCACACCCCCACTTGAAGGAGCCAATGCAAATTTCTCCCTTCTAAAGGCCATACTATAAGTTAGGTCCTAAGAGTTGAGGCACATGAAGGAGTTGACTCCTGAGAGTTCAAGAAGGTGAAGGAGTCTCATCAGTCATGGAAAAATGAGATAAGGAGGTTTCAATATTTGATTTTAACAATTGGTAGATGTTTGAGATCACAACACCTGGTGAAGCTTAAGATCACAACACCTGTAAAGCTGCTGCCACACAGAGATGTACATAATAAATATTGGCTATGGGATGTGCATTGTGCATGGGAAAAAAATTTAATGTTGGGACGTAATGCTAACTTAAAATTTAGCATTAATCCACCTTGTATCTTGTTTCCTAAGTTAACGTTCAAAATTAGTAAATTATGTGAGACTTAATCTTAAGTCTGCCTCGAGATGATGCCAAATAAGACAACCAATTCCAAACTTATGGTAAAAATTTGAAATGTGAGTGCAAAAATTTGAGAGTTCACCAAAAATTTAGGTTAAATTCATTTTTTTGTCTGCAAGACTAATAGATCAATAGGGAATCAAATACTATACTCCCTGCATCTCGAAGGGTAGGGACTA
>JZKD02S0641606.1:0-15647 GCA_000966675.3 Picea glauca
ATGTCAATCATATCTCATCATTAAATTTATCGAATACATGCATAAAACTCCTAGCAATATCCTCTAATAGCTCAAAGACATTACACTGATCTACTATACAAAGTTGAAGAAATAGCCAGAACAACCTATTGGGCTGGTATCCATAAGAAGAGGAAAGTTCCCATAGAAGATTATTCAAGCCATGTTCATGAAGTGATATGGTCTAAGGATGTCCAGTCATAGTGAAGACCAGGGGTAGGTGTTGTCCGTGGGTGACTTTGTAGGAGGTGAGTTGTACCCGTCATGGATGCACTTTTTACAAGCCCCTTTATTGCCTTTATTCTTTATTTTTACTTCAAGGTCTGACCAGAGGACATTGCCTTGGCATGGTGACCAGAGCTAACAGTGTCACCCACTGGTATTTTCACAGAAATGATAAGGTTGGCTCGTGATGAGACCCCCTTTCCCTTGGCCATGCAACCAAAGGCCATTGCCCTGGAGTGGTAACCAAATAATTGCAATGTCACACTGCTAGATACCTATGAACATAATGGGTCGGCTCGTGATGAGACCTCCCATCCTTTTGGTTAGGTCTTGTTTTTATTATNCCCCTTTCCCTTGGCCATGCAACCAAAGGTCATTGCCCTGGCGTGGTCACCAGATAATGGCAATGTCATACTGCTAGATACCTATGAACATAATGGGTTGGCTCGTGATGAGACCTCCCATCCTCTTGGCTAGGTCTTGTTTTTATTATTTTTCCTCGGGTCCCTTTTGTTTCTTATCGAGAGGCCTTTTATTGCCTTCTCGGGGATCCCTGGGCGAAGCATCTCTAGGTTTTATTTCCTATGGCTTTTTATCTTTTACCAGTTGCTTTTACCCCCTGGGCCTTTAGCCCCTTCTTCCCACAGGACGTAGTGTAACCCCTCAAGTAGGTCATCCTAATGCCCGGACTAAGGCAATGGGATGAATGTATGGGAGACAAGATGTAAAGTGATAGTATGGTGGGAGCAGACAATGACTCTTCAAATCCCCCCTGGTGTCTAACCAAAACCCATGGATACAAGCTTGCTAGGGCACCCCGTTAATCCCCCCAACAATGGTCAAGTGGGTTAGTGTAAGATCCAAGCAGTTATCAGAAATGTAAGGAACCTGATGCATATATAAGAAAGTTATAATGATCAAACATGACACATACCATGATACCTGGACCAATTACCTTATGGAGCAAGAGTCTTCTCCGATGCAAGTCCAAGCTAATGGTGATGGATGCTGCTGCTACTTGACAGGACAAAGCTGGCGAAGAAGAAGAAGGATGGGCCCTCCAGGGCCATGCTCAGGTCAATCCTGCTCTCGGTACTCCATGTCTAGGACATGTGGGCCTCGAGACATGATCTCCTAGTTATCCCTAGAAAATGGGGATAACAAGTCCCATGGGCATACATCATATTTACATTACATTGTTAAATTGGGGATTAAAATGGGAATGTTACACAATGGGTGATTGTGTCAAGGTTTATAGAAAATAGTGGATATCATTATATTAAGGGTGATAATGAATCAATGGGTGATTGTGTTAAGTTTCATAGGGATTGGTGTATATTACTATGTTCAAGCTGATAATGTATGGAGTGGTTAGTGTGTGAAAAGTGATAATGTGTTAGGGAGTGATTGAGTCGATGGTCATATGGGTTTAGGGTCATAGTGTATGAAGGATTTATTGTATTCAGGGTCATAGTGTATTAAGGGGTCTAAGTATGAGGGCTTTAGTGTGTTCTATTCATAATGTATTAGGGGATTAGTTTATTAGGACAATAGTGTGTTGGGGGTCATAATGTATTAGGGGTGTAATGTCTTCAAGGTCATATTATGTCTAGGGGTGATAGTGTGAGTGGGTGATTTCATTAGGGTCAATGATGGTCAGCCATGGTCAATGATGCTCAATAATGATAAACCATGGTTAGTGATGCTCAACCATGGTCAATGATGATCAACCATGATCAAGTATGGTCAATATCAACAATGATCAACCATGATCAAGTATGGTCAATATCAACAATGATCGACCATTGCTAATTGTGGTTAAATTGGTTAATGAAGGTGAGGTGTTAATAGTCTGTTAAGATTATTAGGCTGGGTGTTTTGTTGGCTATGGGATTAGTGTGCTATGGGTTTAAAGGATTAACTTATATTACTATGTCAGGAGTCATAGTAATTTGGGGATGAGGGGGTTAGTGTGTTTGAAGTCACAATTTTCTAGGGTGTCATTGGATCAAGAGTCATATCGGTTAAGTGTCAAAGTGTATTGAGGGATTATTCTATTTGGAGTGATAAGCATTAAGGAGTTAATTTATGAATGGGTTAGTGTGTTTGTGGTGTAATGATTGTTATAGAAGCTCAATCACTTAGAAAATCAAGATGCCATTGGGGCACAAGATAGCTTAAAGCATGTAAATTTAAATCCAAGCTTGAACAATTCAATATCTCAAAATTCATGTTTACCAATACAACACTATTCAATCTCCAATGCAAAGATTAGTGTCTTATCTATTGGGTAATGGAGTCTCTTACTTTTGAGCTAATATTTAGAAATATTCTAGGGGTGTAATCCCTTTTACTCCCTAGAGAAGATAAATCCTAACAAGGTTTTGCTACAAGGGTGTAATCCTTTTTACTCCTTGTAGCAAACTTTAAGTCTTTTCAATAACAATATAAGGAAATTCTTTGATGGAGGGTGTATTCCCTTATACTCCTCCAAGGGTTTGACAAAATAACCTTAAAATAAAAAAGAAACACACAAAATTTCAGAAATTCCTTACCTAATCCAAGGGATAGCATGGAAAACCCTTACTTATCAAAGATGTGCCACCAAATTGCGAAGAACAAGCATCCAAGAGAAGTCGCTAGCCTTTATTCCATCAATAGACAAGTATTCCATCCATTTTGCAGAAGAGACAAGAGATAGAGAATTGTCCAAGGAGTTCGAAAATTTTAGTCCAAGAGTTATGTAATTCTCAAGTGATGATATATGAAAATGAAAAAGAGATGACCTCTATTTATATGAAGCCATATAAATCAATATATCCACATAAAAATGTGAACAAAAAATTAAAAGAGGGATGACCCTCTTTAGTTTTTCTTACAATTTGCAAATAATAAAATCACATAAGATAAAACCCTAAAAAGGGTGATGTCATGCCCTAGAAGGGTGACGTGATGCCTAGAAAAGAGACGTTGAGCCTCAAAAAAGCAGATCGTTGGGCCTCCAAAGGTCATGTGTCAAGCTCTCATGTAATAGAGTGTCATGACATGCATCTCCTTCCTTCAAACCACATCACATCACCTCTGAAACCATCAAGCCCAACAAACCCTATCCTCTAAATGACATCAAGGGCTTGGAAGGTGACATCCTAGTCCTCCAAAGGCCAATGTCCATGTGAAAAGGGATATGTTTTCATCATTGAATGTTTTCAAAGTGCCTACAAATGCAACACTCTCTATCCCTTGCACACAAAGGCTTCATGGTGCTCTTTCCATCCTGTGGGGTATGGCATCCATCCTATGGGCTTTCAACCCCCCATGAAGGTAAAAATGGCATAATTCCTCCATAGATAGATTTCACCAAGCAAGTTCCCACAAAGAAAAACAAGTACGCCCTCCAAGGCTCCACAATTCACATGCATCATGCCAAGTAAGCCACATTTAGTAAGAGAACCACCCAAACATGTGCATTAAACACCTCCTTTTCAAACTAAATAAATGCTCAAAGACCTTATAAAATTTTATAAATTTAAGTATGGGAGGGTTGTCATGGTGCCCTATTGGCTAGATCAATCCCTAAGTCAAGGAGTGTTTCCCAAGAAAACCATATCTAAGTCATGTAGTGAATATGAGGTGGATGGGAGTGTGACTTTTGGGCATGGGGTTCTTTACATATTAAGGGATCATATTGTCTTATTTATGGGTGCCTTTGTGGAGGGTGTGTTGCATCCCTCATTTGCAATGCAACCTTTTCCCAATCCCTTCTATTCTCCATTAAATTATTAAGGTTCAAACATTGAGTGTTCTGTGAAATGGAAAGTAAATATCATCACAATGCCACTTGTAGTTAAGAACACACTGAGTGCCATATGCACTGAAAATTAAAAGACACCGCAAATGCATTCCCCCAACAAGCAGGACATTTATTAATTATGTGTTTTCCTTTTTAAAAGGTCCTTCATTTTTATGGAGAAGGAATTCATTTCTCTCAGTACCTTAGGGAGAGAATCTAGAGGGATAATTTATGGCTTTAAAATTTTTCCAACTACAAACCCTCTGGGTCTTTAGCCCCATCTTCCCATGAAATGAGGTATAATCCCTTCTTGGGGTCAAGATGAGGAAACAAAAGGGAATAAGTGTGGAAAGTGGTAGAAATGAGCGATAATGGTATGATGACCCTTCAAGGAAACCCCCACAATAACAATCCTTTTCCCCAAGGGTCATCCACTTACTAGGAAACCATGTCAACCACCAAGGTGAAATGAGGAAAAAGGTATAATTTCCAAGAAAATGTTTTTATAATCAAGAAAGGACTCTTTGAGAAATGATCAAATACTTCAATTATTAAAGTGACACTTACAACGAGACCAAACTTGTTACCTCATGAAGTGAGACATGTGTACTTTCTATCTCAAGCTAGTGTGGTGGACAATGTTATGCTTTTGTCGATGAATAATGATGTGTGGTGGAGAGGAAGGGATATTTTTTCTCAATATGGGCTCAACTGGGCATATGGCTCTAGGCACTCCATGTCTTCAACTTGTGAGCCTCTAGACATCATCTCCTTAGTTACCCCTAGCTTGGGGAGGTAACATGTGGACCTAATGTCAACCACCAAGGTGAAATGAGGAAAATGGTATAATTACCAAGAAAATGTTTTCATAATCAAGAAAGGACTCTTTGCAACATGCTAAAATGCTTCAATTGTAAAAGTGACACTTACAATGATACCAAACTTGTTACCTAATGAATAAAGACTTATTTTCCTTTTTGTTCCAAGCTAATGTGGTGGACATTGCTATGTTGTTGTCGATGAATAATGATGTGTGGTGGACAGGAAGGGTTTTGCCTGCTCAATGTGGGATAAACTAGTCATTTATCTCTCGACACTCCATGTCTTCAACCTGTGGTCCTCGAGACATCATCTCCTTAATTACCCCTAGCTTGTGGCGGTAACATGTCAATTTTCACATGCAACTCTATGTGACTAATTTTCAAATTTTCAAATTGCTTCCTAGTGATCTAATAGTAAAAACCTAGCTATTATCACTGAACAATTTTACACTAAAAATTATTGACTCAAATTATATGCAGCAGAAAAAAAGGATCGAAGATGAATCATTAACACATATGAGACACAAATTTCAGTTATGTAACCTTGTTAACTTCAAAAATTCTAAGGGTAAAACCAACCCTCCCAAATAGTACAATATCAAAAAATTTGAGGACATCATTTTCCTCTCGGCTAATACGAATATCACCAAAATATGAGGACAACCTTGTCCTACAATAACCATACAAACAAGAAAATCCAAACCTTAACAAATATCCTAGAAATATCTTCTTCCCACAAATATATTGTAGACCACTTGTATGACCTGATGATATCACCTATCAGCCTATATAGACTTGTACGTACCCAGAAATATCTATATGGATGTACATGACTGTTCCCACTACAACCAATGTGTATACACATTTGTTCCCATTGCAACCCACATATGTACACTATTGTTCCCACTAAAACCCACGTACATGCACGAAAACCTGTACAAACACTTATGTATAATTCACTCCACTCATAAAGTTCCGTCCTTCTGCGACTGCCTCTCTCTCCCACATGCGTGGTGTGCTTTTCCCTTCCAAGAACATGAATAGAGAGTCCTCAACCATAGGCTAGATTTTCCATCATGCAAACTTTCCCTTTGTTGAAAACACCAAGCCACCTAGCATAAGTGCAGACTCACTTATGCTAACTCCATTCTTCCAATATGAGAAAATGTCACAATGAACTCTCTCCTTTATATACAAGTCCAATGAATGAGTTTAGGCACCCTTTATAAACTAAACAATTGATTAGAATATGTTATTCATGTTTGTGGGTGTGACACCCCATCACAAGCCCATAAATCCCATCAACTTTCCCATGAGGCCCTAGCCTCATTCTAGGGTCGATTTCACTGAAATAAAAGGATACTCTGGTTCTAATGAAGATTCCCACATGATTGACACCTTGGCCTCTTGTGGGAATACCTCCCAAAGATACAATAAACAAAACGCCCTCTTTGACTATAGCAAAACCTGCTTAAACAATTAAATCCCCCATGGAGGTCTCACATACCCTATAAGCCTCCTTCCTCTAAATTTCCCAAGGAGGTTGCCCCTCCCTACTGGATCCTAAGGGATGACTCCCTTTGAACTCTAGCTCCATCTGAACTGATAGTACTGGTGGGGCCACTTGCCTCACCACTAGTGGAGCTACCTTCTCTCCGTGTGATATTGGTGGGGCCACTTGCCTCACCACTGGTGGAACTACCTGCTCCCTCTGTGCTACTGGTGGATCCACCTATCTCACCATTGATGGAACTACCTATCTCACCACTGGTGGATCCACCTTCTCCTCATCTGTCTCTCTTCTCATGCTAGTCAAATCATGAATATGATTTCCCCTCAACCTATATAGGTTTCCCTCCCTAACTCCAAAAACTATTGTTGATTTGAAGCTAGATTATATGGGCATAAACAACACTTGTCCATATTGAAACAATATATGGTACCCCTTCTTCTCAATATTTGATATTGACAAAACACTCCTCTTGAGTTCTGGAACCCATAACCCATTTGACACTCTCAACACCTCTCTTGAATCAAGTATGAATGATAATGTACCAGATCCTTGTATTGCAAGCTTGGTTCCCATACCAAGATCCACACAGAAGTCTGAGCTAGTCTCTGTGAATTTGTCAAACAAATCTCTAGCACCTTTCATATTGCAAGATGCTCCACTATCCACCAACCAGGTCCCTCCGCTGGAGACTATACTTGAAAGGGCAGAGACCAAAAAGATATCCCTATGGAACTTGTCTGTAACCTCATCAACCTTGGTTTTTGATGCTTATTTCTTTCTTCCCCTTCCCCTCCTGTGTGGACACTATGAAGCATAGTGCCCAAATTCATGACACTCAAAACATCTGATCTTGCTAATATCATTCTTCTATCTCAGCTATATAGATGCTTCTCTCTCTGAAGAATCCCTTCTTCCTGGAGAACCTCTTTTTCCCTTGCTAGTGCGGGCTAGTACAAGGGCCTGGTTCTCATCATTACTACTCTTCATCATACCATCCATATCAACCCTAGATACTAATAAAGTCTCCTCCTAGATACAATATGTCCATAGTCTATCAAAGTTTGGTAACTTCTCTCATACACATATCCCCTGCACAAATGGTTCCCAATACCTGGGAAGAACTCTAAATGCTACATTCACCAACTCAACATCCTCCACCTTATCACCGATGGCCACAAGATGATATTGGATTTATGTAATCTTCATAAGATAGTTCACAAATGTGTCCTCACTAGACATCTTGACAACATGAAGCTGGTACTTCAAATGCAACTTCCTACCATTATTCCTATTTTGGTATAGACCTACCAAAGCATCATACATGTCCTTGGAATATTTATTCTCAACAATGTGAGGAATCAAGTGGTTCTTCACAGACTCTAGCAATACCTTCTTGGCCTTCACATCCTTCTTCATGTGAGTTGTCAATTCATGCAGATCAGTAGGGGATACAACCATACTCTCAACATACTCCTTGAGGTCATTCTCTTCTAACTTAAGGAGAACCCTTGCCTTCCAAACCTAGATGTTGGTTTCCCCTTCCAACCTGTCCTTAAGCTTCAATGTGTTCACCATGGTGACCTTCCCTAAACAAGAACAACAACAAGAACGACACTCCTCTAGTGTTGTAGCCAACAAAATTGTCTCAATATGATCCCCTTCTCTTCAGATCCCAAGCTCTGATACCATGTCAACTTTTACATGCAACTCTATGCGACTAATTTTTGGATCTAAAAATTGCTTCCTAGATCTAACAATAAAACCCTAGTTTTCATCACTAAATGGTTTTACACTGAAAATTATTGATTGAAATTATATGCAGCATAAACACAAAGGATCATAGATGAATCATTAACACATGTGAGACAAAAATTTCAGTTATGTAACCTTATTAACTTCAGAAATTATGAGGGAAAAGCCAACCCTCCCAACCAGTATAATATCATCAAATATGAGGACAACCTTGTCCTCTTAGCCAATACAAATATCACCAAAATCTGAGGACAACCTTGTCCTCTTATCTAATACAAATATCACCAAAATCTGAGGACAACCTTGTCCTCCAATAACCATACAAATCAAAAAATTCAAACCTCAACAAATATCTTGGAAATATCTTCTGCCCACAAATCTACTGTAGACCACATGTACGACCTACTTACGTCACATGTCATCATGTAAGGACATGCACCTGCCCATAAAACTCTGTACGAATGTACGTGACTATTCCCACTACAACCCATGTACGTACATGATTGTTCCCACTACAACCTACATATGTACGCGACTATTTCCACTGAAACCCGCGTACATGCACAAAAATATGTATAGACACTTCCGTACGATTCGTTCCACTCGTACAGTTTCTTCCTTCTATGTCTGACTCTCTCTCCCACATGTGTGGTGTGTTTTTCCCTGCCAAGAACATAAAATAGAGAGTCCTCAACCCTAGTCTATATTTTCCATCATGCGAAATTTCCTTTTGTTGAAAACACCAATCCACCTAGCACAAGTGCAGACTCACTTTTGCTAACTCTTATTCCAATATGAGAAAATGTCACAATGACCTCTCTCATTTATATACAATTCCAATGAGTAAGTTTAGACACCCCTTCTAAACTCAACAATTAATTAGAATATTTTTTCCACTTTGTGCATGTGACACCCCATCACAAGCCCACAAAGCCCGTCAACTTTCCCATGAGGCCCTAGCCTCATTTTGGGGTCGATTTCATTGAAATGAAAGGTTAATCTAGTGTCAACGAATATTCCCACATGCTCGACACCTTGGCCTCTTGTGGGAATACCTCCCGAAGCTACAATAAACAACAATGATTTCCAAGCAAATGTTTTCATAATCAAGAAAGAACTCTTTGCAACATGCTCAAATGCTTCAATTATTAAAGTGACTCTTACAATGAGACCATACTTGTTACCTCATGAAGCTAGACTTGTTGTCCTTTTTGGGCCAAGCTAGTGTGGTGGACACTGCTATGCAGTTGTCAATGAATAATGATACATTGTGGAGAGGAAGGGCTTTGTCTACTCAATGTGGGCTCAATTGGTCATCTGGCTCTTGACAGTCCATGTCTTCAACCTGCGGGCCTCAAGACATCATATCCTTAGTTACCCCTAGCCTCGGGGGGTAACATGTGGTCCTAATGTATTAAAGGGTTAGTGTATTTGGGGGTTAGTTTGTTCGGGGTCACATTGTATTAGGGGGTTAGTGTATTATATATCAGAATGTGTCAAAGGGTGAATATGTTAGTGAATGATTACACCAGCAGTCAAGGATTTTCAACCATGGTTAATGATGTACAAACACGATTGACTGTGATTAACTATGGTAAGTAAGGTTAACAATAATTAATTATGATCAACAATGATTAATGAAGGTCAATGACAGTAAAGGGTTAATGGGTTTTAGAGGTTAGTGAGGTAAAAAAAAATTGTGTTAGGGGATTAATGGGATATATGTTTAATGGACTAGTGCATATTATTGTGTCCATGTTCAAAGTGATTGGAGGTCATAGTATATATATGAAAGGAATAGTGTGTGCAAAGTCTTAATGTGTTAGGGGGTGATGACACTTGGGATCTATGGGTTGGGAGTCATGGTGTATCAAGCGGTCAGTGTGTCAAGATTCATAGTGTATTAAAGGCTATGTATATCAGATCACACTACCTTAAGGGATAAATGTATTAGGGGGTTAGTGTGTTATGGGGCAACATTGGATTAGGGGTGTATTGTCTTTGTGAGCATATTTTATGAGGGGATGATTGTTTTAGTGAGTGGTTGCATCAAGGATTAAGGATGGTCAACCATGGTTAGTGTTTGTAAACCATGTTAAAAAATTCTTAATCATTATCTACTATGGTTGACCATGGTTACTAATGTCAACATTTGTCAACCATCATCAACAACTGTGAACTATGGTTGATGATTGATCACAAAATGGTAGCCACCAATATCAAGACCTTCATTAGGGTTGCAAAGAGAAGAGGAATGGAAGGGATGTCACTCAACAAGAGGAGGATTAGAGCCAAGGAGGAAACTCGATTGAGGGAAACCGCAACAAAAGAACATAGGAGGATAGGAATATTAAAGCATCCATAGTATGGATGACACATTGTGGTTTGCAATCGACTATAAACGAAGGATAGATGGTGGGTTGCAAGAGGCCAATAACAAACGACAAAAAAATCAAGTAGAGCCACACCTTAAAAAATGCCTTCTATGCAATATTATCACTACTACTAAGTAATTTTTATGTATTATTTATTGTTTTTGTTGTTAATATTATTATATTGAGCACTTGTTTGGTATCTTTATGAGACTCGATAATGTCCTACACTATTTTTGTATTAGAGATGAATTTTTAGTGATTGCATTGATATACATAATTGAGAATGTTTGTATAGACCTCATAATGTACAATTAAGACCATTTATTGGAGAGGCAACCATTTCTATGGATTGTTAGGGTAGATATATGCCTTAGATGTTTTTTGGATGGTAAATCACCAAAAATCTTGTAGTGTTTTGTGTCTCTCATTGTTGAGTAGTTAAAACTTATGTGCAATAACTTCCTTCTTGTCACTATCATAAACATTTGTAATCATTGCAATTGACTTAGACTTGTCATTGTTATTAAACATTATTTCACTACGAGTGTTGAAGTTTCCATAGACTCTACTTGATAACACATAAGATTAACATAATAGCTACTTTTTATATACTAAATCTATGTTCTTTTTATGAATGGATGTTAAATCCTAGATCATTTAAAACAAATCCCCAATTAATTAGTCATAATTACATCACAACGCAAATGAGGAATTTTTTGCTCAATTTGCACATAACACTTATCATGAAATAGAGTATGGAATGGTCTCAAACTAAATTTTGATGATCTAAATCTAACTATATCTTAATGTTCACTTAATCATCACATTCTTTAAGCATTTAGGGGCTTTTGCAATCGAACATATGAGATATTATTTTCGGGATTATTTGCATGAAGCCATTAATCTATGACCCATGTCCATGAGTATTAGTTGAAATTGGTCGATTTCTCATGATTTTTGAATATTCCACTTAGCACTCATTGCATTGGGTGATTCCCACAGGGGTGAAGAAGTGGGATTGAAACTAGTGAAATGAATCACATAGCATCAATCATCACTTATGGGGATTACACCCTTTAACCAAGACTTCCTAGGAGGTCACCCATCCCAAGAATCCTTTGACATGATCTCACATGTTGGACTACAAAAGCTCCTCAATGCTTAAATAAAAAACAGTCAATGAAACTCTAATCCTAAAGTGTTATCCTCCCCACCTAGGTTATATTCTCATTCATAACATGTTAAGAAAAGATATCTGATTGTTATCAATTTTAAAATAAATATTGGCTATAAAATTTATTATAAAGTTTAGATCTTCAATTCTAGGTTTATTATAATATATTATTAGCTTTTTCTTAATTTAAAAAATTAAAATTACCTATATTTCTTAATATTTTTTACACATTTTTTTAATATAAGTTAGTTATGTTGATTGCAGGTGGTGTTGAGGATAGATTAGTGAAACTGAAAAGGAGTTGCATGCCACAAGGGATCAACAACATTAAGGTACTGATAACAATTTAAAAAAAAAAGAACATGGGAAGCACATGGTTGTTTCTTCATTTGCATACAAAATTATATCAGTGGGGACAAAAGGTCACTTGAACCTCAGAAATTTAAATTGTGCCCTTTTTTAATATAAACAATTTAACATTGGGAGTACATGCAACGTTATGTATCAAAAGTGTTGAGTTTTTTTTAATAATATTTATTAATTTATATAACTAAGGGGTATAACCTTTCATTGGAGTGACTTTTAATCATGAAGTACGACATAATGTAAAATTTGTAAACGTGGGAAAAAACTCTTTATGTTTAAAGATTCAATTTTTAAAAGAAATGTTTTAAAAAGTATGTTGCAATTACTAGTTAATAATAGTTCTTTTCTTCTCTTTTTGGTCTTGTATTCATTAAATAGTGATCATTTTTTATGGTGTATTTCGCTCTAATGGTTGAGTCCAACTATATATTGTCCTCACGTTGAAACAAGGGATGTAGGGCAACCTAGTTGGTCTATTGAGAACGGATTTTAAAACACTTGTTATATTTGTGGATTTTCTTTCTCTTTTCCTTTGAAACCTACTTTGTGATAGTCAAATGTTGTTGTGGATTTTCTTTCTCTTCTCCTCGAAACCCTAATTTGTGATAGAAAGAATGAAACAAAGAATATATATTTGATGGTAATCCATTTGGAAACCCATCCTTTGATGATAGTCATATTATATAAGTTGAGTGACAACATTATGTATGCATATGTAAACTATCCGAGAAATAAATAACCTACCTATAAGGAATAGAAAATTTAGCTTGGTCCTAACGATGTGTTAAGGATGACTTTGGCATAACAAGGTTAGGGAGTGGCTTCTTATGATGATTTTTCTTTTTGGTTAAATAAAGATTTAGTTACAAGGTTGATTATATGATAAATCAAGGGATTAATAAATTGGAAAGAAACTAAATATGGTTTGAGTTGAGGAAGAGATCTCCTCTTTCACCCTAATCCCATGATCATTAACCACGAATTGCAAGAAGGGGAGGGGGGGGGGGGGCATTAGGTTCTTCCTTCAACATTCAAAGAAGGGATGTTGGGGTCCCACAATCGTTTACCATGCAATGTCGTATGCCAATGGAGTTGGTAAATATCCTATGCACTAACCATTGTGATCACACCATCAATGTGAGCTTATGCAGAGGTATTTTCACACTAGTTGAGATATATGACTCTCCACTTGCATGCTTCTTAACTTCACAAGGAAATTTGATTAGGTCATATGCCTCGACTATGAATCCTCACTAATTTGGTCCTCCTTGGGATTTCACCTCATTCTCTTCATTTCCTCCCTTAATTAGAGATCTTCTTAGTGAGGAGATGGTCCTACCTTCTTGTTTCAAGTGACACTATTCTCGACCTGGTCTTGGAATCCTTTGTGTTGGTTTTATTCTTAATGGACCAATGCTTGTGTTGCCTAGCCATGGTAAAAGATGTTCATGAAGTCAAACGTGAAGTGGAAGGGTGTTATGTTGTTGCCATACAATGTAAGTCAACAAAGGCTATAGATTAGACAAAGACAAGAAGGAAACATGTAAAATCCAAGTTTTAAAATGTTGCTAAGGAAAAGGATTGTATCTACGTGAAAGCCACAGAGCATGTTTTTTCTCTTCAAAAATGGGAGAAGGAATCTTGATATACTTTGTTCATCTCAAAGAAGAATATCAATGAATTAGTGTTGAGTGTCTCTACTACATAGGACCTGCTAAACCCACTTTATTAGCCATGTGAAACTTCCCCTTCATATACTACTAGTTAACAATGCAATGAATGGACATGTCATAAAATAGCCTAAAAATAACTAAAAAAAATTACAAATATATTTTTTTGTTTACTAGGGTGTATGTTACCTGGTGGTCTAAGAAACCGTGGCCTAGGGGCATCTAAGTCGTCAAAATCGCCCAGGGATCACATCCTGTGTGGGCCACACCAACCCTTAACATGACTAAATTTTTTCGAGTGTCTCCTCTCAACTACTGCAAATTTCGAACCTTGACCACCTTACATAAAACATAAAATCACCCCGGAATCACACCCGACCTAGATGACTAAATTTTTTCGAGTAACTCCTCTCAACTACTACGAATTTCAAACCTTGACCACCTTACATAACAAAATCCTCGAAATCCAATCACCCTAACAAAATGTGACCAAAAAATACAAATATTAAATTAATTATATATATATATATATATATATATATATATGGTGTCCATTACCATCCCAAAAAACTTTTCCAACTAAGTTCTAACAAATAAAGTTGGAAATGCATTGGAAAAGAAACCACATGGAGTGCTTTGACTCGGAAAAGCAAAATCTCGTGCAACTTTTTGATGTTACTATAACCGAAATTTCGTCTTTAGCTCTTTAGACTCTAACCTACAGGACCACAAAACTCATGAGTATTATTAAAAGTATTTGTTCTTTATCTTAGTTTTTTCATATAACCTTGGCATGTGCGATGGTGGACAACCATAGATCCATATAATAATAAAATATACTATGTATTCATATAATGGGAATTTAATTGTTTTATGAAATAATTTTTTTCAGCTATATAAATTATTATTTTTTGTTGTTTAAAATCTATTTTTAAATGTAGAAATAGATTCAGCTAATACTCAAATTCTATAAAAAGTAATTACTTAAATTTATGAATCCAACAATTTCGATCAAATATCCTAAAAAAAATTATAAAATCTTTAGCATGCGGCCTTGTAATCCATCTAAAAAAATGGATTAAAACGCCGACAATTTTCAAGGTAGAAATTGTTGCAGAATTGTTTTTGGCCCACGCTGTTCGCCAACGGCTCCTCCCAAATATCGCCCAAAGGGTATTGCAGGATATTGAAGAAATTGCGGGAAGGAGCAAATAGAGGAGGAAGTGCTGCAGCGTGGAATTTTTTGTTGATGCGCCAAAAATATCTGCGAACCTCATATGCAGAGCCCCGTAATTGTGGTAAACAATCCATAATGTTGCTGAAGCAAGAAACATGAAAGAAGATGATAGATTTGTCTTCATGAAAGACGACAAGATATCGACAGGCAGCTTTTGTTGCCCGTTCTGAATGTTTGACTACACATCTTCATCATGAGTAACACAGAGAACATTCTCCCATGAAAGTTAATCTACCAGTGCTTGAATCACAGGTAAGTATTTCATGTGCATCTACAGTACTTTCTGGCTATTGGTGCAGCTCTAAACATACAGGCTCTACAAAATGTTCCATCGTTCCAACAGGTAAAAGAACATCTAGTTCATGATGGTTCAGTGCCCAGTTGGTGTTTGATGAAGGCTTGGTGCTTATTGCACAGTCTTTCACCTATTTCCATCATGGTGCTTTCAGCGATGGCCATCTTATCCTCTAGAGTCGATTTCCCTGTAAGAAACCAAAAGACTCAAATATGTTGATTGGGTGATATAGTCACAAATTGTTTACCATCAGGACTGACCTCTAGTGTAGAAACTGTAGTCTTAGATTTTGCCAAATCATAGAGGTTCATCTATGTCTTAAACTTGAACTCTACTCCTTTATTTGAAAACTTATGTGTTGCAGGAGACCAATACTCAATCAGCTCAGCTCCTTGGCATCTACATACATGA
>JZKD02S0641639.1:0-15647 GCA_000966675.3 Picea glauca
GATTAATAAATGTAGACTTTTAGAAATACATTATTGTTGTAAAAGATATGACTCTAGAGAGGTGTCGTATCTTAGGCTCTAAATTAGGAGTATTGTTATAAGATTGTTAAGATAGAATTTATTGTAAATGGAAACTTGTTTATTTAATAAGTGATCCATATCTAGAGTTTGTTAGGACATTTAGCTTATATATAGCTCATTGCAAGAGTATTGTGTTGTTCAGGTGTAAACTCTTGCAAAGTCTATTATGAATTTCTTTTCCTATTTAATAAAAGTGTGTGTCTGAGGACACTTCTGCCATTAATTTTCTTTGGACATAAGGAACCAAATTAACAACCCAACACTCAAAGACATCCAACATGAGTGAAAGATTGCCCCATTATGGACCACCAACAAGTTATTTCAAGTGGCATGGTTTCCCTTGAATAACAATGATGAGTTGGCTCACATTTACAAATAGCAATCAATAATGGTTGTCCTCGGTTATCCTCACTACCAGTTGACAACTAATTTATGATAGGTTTTTCCAATTTAAGAAAAAATGGTAGGATGAAAGGTATAAATTCGGTGTAATTTGTTTTCACTCAAAATTTTAAAATTTTGAAGATTGAGATGGATTATGTTATTGAAAAATGAAAATGTTATTTCAATTATTTAAACAAATTTGTTTTATATTTTTATTTTGTTTCAATGATTCTTTATGAGTAATATTTACATTTCATATCAAAGGTTACGTTTTTATATTTTCAAGTTTACTATAATTAAATGTAATATATGGTATAATCGATGAGGGTTAGGGTTTTGGGTATAGCAACTAGGATTTGGAGAGTAGTAGGTTTGTAATGGTGGTAGTTGTTTTGTGAGGGGATAATAGCCTTGGCTCGTTGAGTAGCTCTCATTTAATTTATTTGCATAAATTTTGTAACATTTACACATTTACTTATCAACCGGAGTTTGTAAGCTTATGAGGTGTAGAAACTGCATGTGTATAATTAGTTTATTTATCTACTTTAAAATCCTATTTACCCAAGTTACCATATTTGTATGCAATTGAAATAAGAAATGTGCAGAGTTAACCTTCAAATATAGTTTCCTTTAGATCAACAAATACCTTGTTTTAGGATTGTAGAAAACTTAGGCTACACACATATACTTCCAAGTATTGTTGTTATAGATACATTGTTTTAAATCATTGGGATTTTAATTCAATATAGAAATAGTCATATGTCAATCAACAAAGCACAATAAAGCAATAGACAAGCTACAGGTAAAGAAATTGAGAGAAAGAATACTTTGAAAGATTAAGCATACAGTCAAACTAATTCAAGATTAAATCCAATCTTCCAATCATGATTTACTAGAGTTAGAATGGTAGAAACACAAGTTACAGTGTTTTATCTAGTTACATGAATTGGATTACTCTTGTAACAATACTCTCATTAATTGGTTCAATAATGAATGGAAGAACAATCAATGCTCATGTAAGGTACCAGATGCATTATGCAGAGAAGAAACACAATTTATTATGACAAGTATCAACAGAAAGAGAAAACATATAGCGAACAATAGCACCATAAATGATACCTTGATAGATATAAATCCAAGTTCATTTTTCTCTTCGAGGAGGAAACCTCCAACGAAGTAGAACTCAATTAAAAAATAATTATCAAGACAACTTTCCCATGCTTTCTACTCTTATTTATACTATTTCTATCTTCTAGAGAGAACTCTAGAGGAAGATCTTTCTAGAAGTGAAAACTTCTAATAAGTCTTCTTACATTAGACATGTTCACATTATTACATAGGCCTTATTTACTAATGTGGCCTTTATTAGATAGAAAAAATATTATTCTACCTTCGCAAGGGGTTAGGGAGATTAGGTCCTTAACATGCCCCCCCTTGAAAAACAACCTTGTCCTCAATGCTTGAGATGGGGAAATTGTTGCACAATGGTAGATGTCTCCCATGTGACATCTTCTGGTGGTGTATCCTTCCACTGAACCAAAACTTCCTTGATGGTGTGATGACAGAGATGATTCTCATGGTGGTCCAAGAGTGCTTGGGCTACAACCAAATGGAGCCTTCTTCATCCAATCCAGGGAGACTAGTTTGAGTCTAACACTTAGTTCCAATCGCTTTATTTAATCAAGAAACATGAAAAACAAGATGGAGCTTAGAGTGACTGGGGAGAGCTAACTGGTAGGCCACATACCCCATGTGCTTGAGAATTTTACAAGAGACATAAAACTTGGGAGTGAGTTTATGGAAATGTTCAACTTTGAGTGAAGTTTTCTTAAAAGGTTGCAGATGAAGAAACACCTGGTCCCCTTCAACAAATTGACATTTTGAACAACATTCATCTGCTTGTCGCTTCATGCAATTCTGAGCCATGAACAAATTTTGTTTGAGGGTATAGAGAATGGTAGCTCGAACTGTAAGTGTGTTTTCGACATCTTGAACCTTGGATACACTTGGTGGGAAGGATAGAACAAGAGGTGGATTTCTATTATATATTTCTTTAAACGGAGTCATGCAAGTGGAAACATGGTAAGACATGTTGTACCAACATTCAACTAGTGGTAATCATTGAAGCCATTGAGTTTTTTTTTTGGGCACAAAACACTGCAAATATGTTTCCAAACACTTGTTGACAGCTTCAATTTTTCCATCAGTCTAGGGATGATAGGCCATGCTGAGATGCAATTGGGTTCCATGGAGATTGAACAATTCTTTCCAAAAGTTGATGGTGAAATTTGTATCATGGTCAGAGACAATAGAGTGAGGCATGCCATGGATTTTGAAGATATTATCCATGAGAATTTGAGCCACTTTGGATGCAGTGAACGGGTGTTGGAGAGCACATAAATGAGTGTATTTGGAAAGGAAATCCATGAAAACAATGACGACTGACTTATTTCTCGATTTGGGTAAGCCAACAATGAATTCCATAGAAATATCCATCCATATAGTAGGTGGAATAGGGAGCAGTTGGAGTGGGCCTGGAGTTTTGACTATTTCTCCCTTATTGCATTGACAAGTATCAAATTCGTCCACAAAGGTGTGGAGTCTTATTTCATTCCTTCCCATTAAAAATAAAGTTTAACCCATTCATAGGTTTTGTGAAAGTTTGAATGCCCCACTGTTGGTGAAGCATGAAGTTCAGAGAGCACAGTGGATTGAAGGTGGGACTATTTGCTTAACTGCATGCGACCTTTATAATGAATCTCCTCATTGTGCCAAGAGTATCCTGGAGAGGCCTGAGGATATTGTTGAAATTGTTGGATCAAGCACAAAAAATTGGAATCTTTGAACCAGTTCTAGAGAATGGCATGTGACCAATCTGCTACAATGAAAGAGAGGGAAAAGAGGGAACCTTCTTCTTCATATTCCCTTGAAAGAGAATCAATAACCACATTTTATTTTCCTTTATTGTGAATGATCTCTTCATCATAACTGAACATCTTGGTCACCCATTTCTATTGCTCGGGGGATGAAAATATTTTTTCCAAAAAACACCTAAGGCTACGGTGATCAATTTTAATCTAGAGGTGTTTCCCCAACAAATAAGGATTCTAGAGATCCATCACATGAAAAATAGCCAACATTTCCTTTTCATGGGTGGATTTTACAAATGTCACAATGAGAGTTGTTTACTATTGAAAGCTAAAAGTTTTCCATGTAACATGAAGACTACCCCAGTTCCTTTCCCCAAAGCATCACATTCCAGGAAAAACGTTTGGTGAAGTCAGGTAGTGTTAGACCATGAGTTGTGCACATAGCCTTTTTCAATTCTTGGAAGGATTGATTAGTTGCAAGAGTCCAATTGAAATCATTCCTTTTAAGGAGAACAATAAGGGGAGCTGTAATTTTTCCATAATTTTGAACAAACTTGCAATGATATCCCGTTAAACCCAAGAAACCATGCAAACATTTAATATTTTTAGGGAGATGCCAATCCTTCATAGCTTCAATTTTCTTTGGATCCACATTTACACCATCCTTGCCAACAATATCGCACGGATACTCTACTTCAGATGCTCCAAAAGCACATTTAGACTACTTGAGAAAGAGTGTAATACCCTTAGGCCAAACCCCAACTGTAAATGTAAATGTGAATGTACATATCTATATAAGTTGGTAAGTTTTTTATATTAAGCCTTTGGAATTAGTTTGGTGCCATAGTATAACGCGTACATGTGTTGTGTACTAAAAGAAGAAGTGCACACATCCTAGGATAATGTGTGCATCAACTTGAGTGTGTGATCTTGAGGCCAGAGATCCTTTGTGTATATGTTTATGTTTTTTACATTGGTGAGCCTAGATACAAAAAGGATAGTACATTTATATTATAAATGTAAATCACACACAAATATTAATGAAAAACACATCATTGTGGCAGACCAACCATGTAAAGAGTGTGGGGAGATAAACTCCACTAGATAGGGAAAGGGGGATAAAAGTTAAGGATAAGTCGCTAAGCTAGGGAGCTTAAGCCAAAAGGAATATTATATTAATATTCCTTAAAGTATATAGTATGGATAATTATTTTATCTTAAGTTCTAAGGATGGGGACAAGTGGGTCCAAGTTAGTCCTCAACATGAAAGTGTCAAGTTGGGAACATGCATACATATAGTTTGGACTTAGTTCATTTTCCATCATTCCCTGATGATTCCTTCACTCACTCACTCAGTGGTCATGTGTACCTTGATGTCACTATACCTGTACTTGTACTTGTATGTTGATTAGATTAGGAGTTGGATTGAAGAAGTGGGTTGTTAGGCCCTTGGGGATATTGAATAAGCGGGTTGTCAGGATCGTGGGATATTAAAGAGGTGGGTTGTCAGGCCCATGAGAAATTCTCTCTAGGTGAGATAATTACTAGGAATTGATTTCCCAAAGGTTCCAAACTGCAGCTACAGGGCTCTGAGACTTATTTTTCGACCTTTTGTTGAAGCCCTGGAAAGGAAGTGGGGTAGCCGAGGGACTGTTGAGTAGAGATGGGGCACACTTCCTGGGGTGGGACAAGAATGTGGGGAATGAGGAATTGTAGGTTGTTAGTTTTGGTTGGCACCTGTGACTAAGTTTTCATGTTGTCTAAGATATATCATCCTTGTTAGGAATTCCTTTACCTGGGTGGAGTTTATCCCCAGCTCAGGGGTGACCCACTACTAAGAGTTATGAGAAGTGTGGTCTAAGGCTAGGAGGAACATGGAAGGTCTGCATGCAGTTGGCGATATTTTTATCAAAGATAAGTGTCAATTGTGTGTTAAATTATGTGTTGCAATATATTTATGCATTTATTTTTATGGGTTTTACCCTTGTATGTTGCATGTGTATTTCTATTATTATTTTGTATGAATATGCGTATTTGCATAGCATTTGTATGTTTTAATTTGGTATCAAAGTTTGAATTTTTGGTTGGCATAGCCCTGTTGGTTGTTGGGGATGCTACAATGTGGTATCAGAGCCCAGTTTTCAACATTGAGCCTAGATGGGCCAAGTTAGCATAATTTTGAAGCAAACTTTCATAGAGAATTGATTTCGGAGTGGTCGAATTTCAAGTTACAACACGTCCAGGAAAAAATCAGAAGCAATTGAGTGGAATTGGGAAAAATCCCCAATTTCTTTTGTTAAATTCGTGGGAATTTGGGAAATTTGGATAGGTGATAAGATAATCTTAATTTTAATATATGTCCTAGCAAATTCAAACCCAGAATTGGTTGAATTAGAAGTTACAGGGAAGGCATGACATGTTGAATAAAATTGTCAATCTGTGAATGAATTTGGGAAAACTCATACCCATATTGTCAACCAGCAATGATTTATAGTTGTAGAGGTTGAATTTGTGTTTATTGGAGTGAAATTGAACAAATTTCATGGTTTCATAATGTCCACGGTGGAAATTGGGAGAAAATTGGGCAAAAGCCCCAATTCTTACAGTGGAATTCATGAAGAATTGATGCTCAAAAAAATAAAGGTGCACAGTGTTGACACCCAAAAGTGCAACGTAGGGTATCTGTTTGCAAATGGTTGCAACACATTATTAATTATTTATATTTAATAATATACTAATAGGTGGGACCCCTTGTGTGACTATGACAGAAAGATGGCACTTATGTTTTATGTGTTTATGACTGAGTTGCAATACAAGCTCTACAATTATTGGCTTTTAAATCCTTGTCCAAATAATTGATCACTGAATGTTATGGGTAATGTGACTAAAGATGAAATGATGTTGTCTTGCATGTCTCTCACAAGTATTATTATGCTGCATTTAGTTTGGCAAAGGATCTACACTCCAGTTTTTTTATATATAGTGTATGGTATGGTGATTACCTTGATTTCATGCTACAAGGGTTGTGTGCATTTTTTAAATTGGAAGTCTAAAGGTTGGGACACAATATCCCTAGAAAGTCTTGATGTATGTTACATTGGGTTTTTGAAAGAGTTGACACATTTGTATGTTTGAAACATAGGTAAACTATGATGTATTCAACGTGCATTAAATCGATTTGGAGCCAGTGGTTGATGTGTTGTATGGTTAGCTGCACGTACTAGCCTTGGATGAATGTGTAAGTGTAGATATGACGTGGACTAAATACGTCACTCTAACCTACCTCGAGCATGCCACCCTAGCCATTTCACATTTGTTCTTTGTTGGTTGTTGCTAATCCGCTTTTTTTGGCTATGTAAGAGGAATATAAACCTGGTCGATTCCCTTGGGAAAATTTTACACACAGGTATGATTTTTCTTACTGCTCCATCCATGAAGCTTTCGTTCTTCTCTTTAATTAAGTCAAGAGTTGGCTCTTAAATTTTCTCATTAACTGTGAATTTCCAAAATTTTATGGGATTTTCGACTATGTATGGATTGTTGGTGAAGTTTGGTCTATGTGACGTTGTATGTAAATTGTTTCCATTAAAAATGATATGGGTATCTCTTACTGTCTGTATTTTCTCTATTGATTTACCTGTGGAAAAAATATATTGTGTGGAAGTTTTCGGGCATGCCTTGCCTCTGGTTTTCTTTGGTGGCTCCTCTCTGTCTGATGAGAATGGTACCACTATTCGCATCCTTTGGATTATTTTTAGACTCTTCTTTTCATTTAATTGTGTGCCTTTCCTCGCTATCATTCCCGCGCCCTAGTATAAGCTCTGTAAATACGACTATTGAAACTTATGGTGGTGCTAGACTGTTGAAGACATTCCTTTGGACAAACCCTCAAACTATTGGTCAGCTCGTCCTCCTAGACTGCATCATTTTTTATGATTATTTATCGAACCTTGTATTTCAAAAACAGTGCCAGGGTGGCCAACCCAACATTTAATAAAGGCACTATTCGTGCTCTTTTTGTTGAAGTAATGTAACTACGAAGAGCATTCTTATTATTATTGGATTAAATCCCCATTTTGAATTAATCATGTCATTATTATTATTATTATTATTGGATTCATCCCCATTGTGGATTAATCATGTCGGTAATTGTATAAGGACCAATCCCCTTTTGCGGATTGGTCATCGGACAATTATAAAGGGCAGAATAAGAAGTCGGCCCTAGCAGTTATTATGGAAGACCCAGAATTAATTAAAGGTGGGTTTACCCACCTAGAGTGAGAGGTCGGCCCTGCCAGTTGTGACCTTTCACATGTGCCAGTCTTGTATAAATAAGAGGCNGATTAATAAATGTAGACTTTTAGAAATACATTATTGTTGTAAAAGATATGACTCTAGAGAGGTGTCGTATCTTAGGCTCTAAATTAGGAGTATTGTTATAAGATTGTTAAGATAGAATTTATTGTAAATGGAAACTTGTTTATTTAATAAGTGATCCATATCTAGAGTTTGTTAGGACATTTAGCTTATATATAGCTCATTGCAAGAGTATTGTGTTGTTCAGGTGTAAACTCTTGCAAAGTCTATTATGAATTTCTTTTCCTATTTAATAAAAGTGTGTGTCTGAGGACACTTCTGCCATTAATTTTCTTTGGACATAAGGAACCAAATTAACAACCCAACACTCAAAGACATCCAACATGAGTGAAAGATTGCCCCATTATGGACCACCAACAAGTTATTTCAAGTGGCATGGTTTCCCTTGAATAACAATGATGAGTTGGCTCACATTTACAAATAGCAATCAATAATGGTTGTCCTCGGTTATCCTCACTACCAGTTGACAACTAATTTATGATAGGTTTTTCCAATTTAAGAAAAAATGGTAGGATGAAAGGTATAAATTCGGTGTAATTTGTTTTCACTCAAAATTTTAAAATTTTGAAGATTGAGATGGATTATGTTATTGAAAAATGAAAATGTTATTTCAATTATTTAAACAAATTTGTTTTATATTTTTATTTTGTTTCAATGATTCTTTATGAGTAATATTTACATTTCATATCAAAGGTTACGTTTTTATATTTTCAAGTTTACTATAATTAAATGTAATATATGGTATAATCGATGAGGGTTAGGGTTTTGGGTATAGCAACTAGGATTTGGAGAGTAGTAGGTTTGTAATGGTGGTAGTTGTTTTGTGAGGGGATAATAGCCTTGGCTCGTTGAGTAGCTCTCATTTAATTTATTTGCATAAATTTTGTAACATTTACACATTTACTTATCAACCGGAGTTTGTAAGCTTATGAGGTGTAGAAACTGCATGTGTATAATTAGTTTATTTATCTACTTTAAAATCCTATTTACCCAAGTTACCATATTTGTATGCAATTGAAATAAGAAATGTGCAGAGTTAACCTTCAAATATAGTTTCCTTTAGATCAACAAATACCTTGTTTTAGGATTGTAGAAAACTTAGGCTACACACATATACTTCCAAGTATTGTTGTTATAGATACATTGTTTTAAATCATTGGGATTTTAATTCAATATAGAAATAGTCATATGTCAATCAACAAAGCACAATAAAGCAATAGACAAGCTACAGGTAAAGAAATTGAGAGAAAGAATACTTTGAAAGATTAAGCATACAGTCAAACTAATTCAAGATTAAATCCAATCTTCCAATCATGATTTACTAGAGTTAGAATGGTAGAAACACAAGTTACAGTGTTTTATCTAGTTACATGAATTGGATTACTCTTGTAACAATACTCTCATTAATTGGTTCAATAATGAATGGAAGAACAATCAATGCTCATGTAAGGTACCAGATGCATTATGCAGAGAAGAAACACAATTTATTATGACAAGTATCAACAGAAAGAGAAAACATATAGCGAACAATAGCACCATAAATGATACCTTGATAGATATAAATCCAAGTTCATTTTTCTCTTCGAGGAGGAAACCTCCAACGAAGTAGAACTCAATTAAAAAATAATTATCAAGACAACTTTCCCATGCTTTCTACTCTTATTTATACTATTTCTATCTTCTAGAGAGAACTCTAGAGGAAGATCTTTCTAGAAGTGAAAACTTCTAATAAGTCTTCTTACATTAGACATGTTCACATTATTACATAGGCCTTATTTACTAATGTGGCCTTTATTAGATAGAAAAAATATTATTCTACCTTCGCAAGGGGTTAGGGAGATTAGGTCCTTAACATGCCCCCCCTTGAAAAACAACCTTGTCCTCAATGCTTGAGATGGGGAAATTGTTGCACAATGGTAGATGTCTCCCATGTGACATCTTCTGGTGGTGTATCCTTCCACTGAACCAAAACTTCCTTGATGGTGTGATGACAGAGATGATTCTCATGGTGGTCCAAGAGTGCTTGGGCTACAACCAAATGGAGCCTTCTTCATCCAATCCAGGGAGACTAGTTTGAGTCTAACACTTAGTTCCAATCGCTTTATTTAATCAAGAAACATGAAAAACAAGATGGAGCTTAGAGTGACTGGGGAGAGCTAACTGGTAGGCCACATACCCCATGTGCTTGAGAATTTTACAAGAGACATAAAACTTGGGAGTGAGTTTATGGAAATGTTCAACTTTGAGTGAAGTTTTCTTAAAAGGTTGCAGATGAAGAAACACCTGGTCCCCTTCAACAAATTGACATTTTGAACAACATTCATCTGCTTGTCGCTTCATGCAATTCTGAGCCATGAACAAATTTTGTTTGAGGGTATAGAGAATGGTAGCTCGAACTGTAAGTGTGTTTTCGACATCTTGAACCTTGGATACACTTGGTGGGAAGGATAGAACAAGAGGTGGATTTCTATTATATATTTCTTTAAACGGAGTCATGCAAGTGGAAACATGGTAAGACATGTTGTACCAACATTCAACTAGTGGTAATCATTGAAGCCATTGAGTTTTTTTTTTGGGCACAAAACACTGCAAATATGTTTCCAAACACTTGTTGACAGCTTCAATTTTTCCATCAGTCTAGGGATGATAGGCCATGCTGAGATGCAATTGGGTTCCATGGAGATTGAACAATTCTTTCCAAAAGTTGATGGTGAAATTTGTATCATGGTCAGAGACAATAGAGTGAGGCATGCCATGGATTTTGAAGATATTATCCATGAGAATTTGAGCCACTTTGGATGCAGTGAACGGGTGTTGGAGAGCACATAAATGAGTGTATTTGGAAAGGAAATCCATGAAAACAATGACGACTGACTTATTTCTCGATTTGGGTAAGCCAACAATGAATTCCATAGAAATATCCATCCATATAGTAGGTGGAATAGGGAGCAGTTGGAGTGGGCCTGGAGTTTTGACTATTTCTCCCTTATTGCATTGACAAGTATCAAATTCGTCCACAAAGGTGTGGAGTCTTATTTCATTCCTTCCCATTAAAAATAAAGTTTAACCCATTCATAGGTTTTGTGAAAGTTTGAATGCCCCACTGTTGGTGAAGCATGAAGTTCAGAGAGCACAGTGGATTGAAGGTGGGACTATTTGCTTAACTGCATGCGACCTTTATAATGAATCTCCTCATTGTGCCAAGAGTATCCTGGAGAGGCCTGAGGATATTGTTGAAATTGTTGGATCAAGCACAAAAAATTGGAATCTTTGAACCAGTTCTAGAGAATGGCATGTGACCAATCTGCTACAATGAAAGAGAGGGAAAAGAGGGAACCTTCTTCTTCATATTCCCTTGAAAGAGAATCAATAACCACATTTTATTTTCCTTTATTGTGAATGATCTCTTCATCATAACTGAACATCTTGGTCACCCATTTCTATTGCTCGGGGGATGAAAATATTTTTTCCAAAAAACACCTAAGGCTACGGTGATCAATTTTAATCTAGAGGTGTTTCCCCAACAAATAAGGATTCTAGAGATCCATCACATGAAAAATAGCCAACATTTCCTTTTCATGGGTGGATTTTACAAATGTCACAATGAGAGTTGTTTACTATTGAAAGCTAAAAGTTTTCCATGTAACATGAAGACTACCCCAGTTCCTTTCCCCAAAGCATCACATTCCAGGAAAAACGTTTGGTGAAGTCAGGTAGTGTTAGACCATGAGTTGTGCACATAGCCTTTTTCAATTCTTGGAAGGATTGATTAGTTGCAAGAGTCCAATTGAAATCATTCCTTTTAAGGAGAACAATAAGGGGAGCTGTAATTTTTCCATAATTTTGAACAAACTTGCAATGATATCCCGTTAAACCCAAGAAACCATGCAAACATTTAATATTTTTAGGGAGATGCCAATCCTTCATAGCTTCAATTTTCTTTGGATCCACATTTACACCATCCTTGCCAACAATATCGCACGGATACTCTACTTCAGATGCTCCAAAAGCACATTTAGACTACTTGAGAAAGAGTGTAATACCCTTAGGCCAAACCCCAACTGTAAATGTAAATGTGAATGTACATATCTATATAAGTTGGTAAGTTTTTTATATTAAGCCTTTGGAATTAGTTTGGTGCCATAGTATAACGCGTACATGTGTTGTGTACTAAAAGAAGAAGTGCACACATCCTAGGATAATGTGTGCATCAACTTGAGTGTGTGATCTTGAGGCCAGAGATCCTTTGTGTATATGTTTATGTTTTTTACATTGGTGAGCCTAGATACAAAAAGGATAGTACATTTATATTATAAATGTAAATCACACACAAATATTAATGAAAAACACATCATTGTGGCAGACCAACCATGTAAAGAGTGTGGGGAGATAAACTCCACTAGATAGGGAAAGGGGGATAAAAGTTAAGGATAAGTCGCTAAGCTAGGGAGCTTAAGCCAAAAGGAATATTATATTAATATTCCTTAAAGTATATAGTATGGATAATTATTTTATCTTAAGTTCTAAGGATGGGGACAAGTGGGTCCAAGTTAGTCCTCAACATGAAAGTGTCAAGTTGGGAACATGCATACATATAGTTTGGACTTAGTTCATTTTCCATCATTCCCTGATGATTCCTTCACTCACTCACTCAGTGGTCATGTGTACCTTGATGTCACTATACCTGTACTTGTACTTGTATGTTGATTAGATTAGGAGTTGGATTGAAGAAGTGGGTTGTTAGGCCCTTGGGGATATTGAATAAGCGGGTTGTCAGGATCGTGGGATATTAAAGAGGTGGGTTGTCAGGCCCATGAGAAATTCTCTCTAGGTGAGATAATTACTAGGAATTGATTTCCCAAAGGTTCCAAACTGCAGCTACAGGGCTCTGAGACTTATTTTTCGACCTTTTGTTGAAGCCCTGGAAAGGAAGTGGGGTAGCCGAGGGACTGTTGAGTAGAGATGGGGCACACTTCCTGGGGTGGGACAAGAATGTGGGGAATGAGGAATTGTAGGTTGTTAGTTTTGGTTGGCACCTGTGACTAAGTTTTCATGTTGTCTAAGATATATCATCCTTGTTAGGAATTCCTTTACCTGGGTGGAGTTTATCCCCAGCTCAGGGGTGACCCACTACTAAGAGTTATGAGAAGTGTGGTCTAAGGCTAGGAGGAACATGGAAGGTCTGCATGCAGTTGGCGATATTTTTATCAAAGATAAGTGTCAATTGTGTGTTAAATTATGTGTTGCAATATATTTATGCATTTATTTTTATGGGTTTTACCCTTGTATGTTGCATGTGTATTTCTATTATTATTTTGTATGAATATGCGTATTTGCATAGCATTTGTATGTTTTAATTTGGTATCAAAGTTTGAATTTTTGGTTGGCATAGCCCTGTTGGTTGTTGGGGATGCTACAATGTGGTATCAGAGCCCAGTTTTCAACATTGAGCCTAGATGGGCCAAGTTAGCATAATTTTGAAGCAAACTTTCATAGAGAATTGATTTCGGAGTGGTCGAATTTCAAGTTACAACACGTCCAGGAAAAAATCAGAAGCAATTGAGTGGAATTGGGAAAAATCCCCAATTTCTTTTGTTAAATTCGTGGGAATTTGGGAAATTTGGATAGGTGATAAGATAATCTTAATTTTAATATATGTCCTAGCAAATTCAAACCCAGAATTGGTTGAATTAGAAGTTACAGGGAAGGCATGACATGTTGAATAAAATTGTCAATCTGTGAATGAATTTGGGAAAACTCATACCCATATTGTCAACCAGCAATGATTTATAGTTGTAGAGGTTGAATTTGTGTTTATTGGAGTGAAATTGAACAAATTTCATGGTTTCATAATGTCCACGGTGGAAATTGGGAGAAAATTGGGCAAAAGCCCCAATTCTTACAGTGGAATTCATGAAGAATTGATGCTCAAAAAAATAAAGGTGCACAGTGTTGACACCCAAAAGTGCAACGTAGGGTATCTGTTTGCAAATGGTTGCAACACATTATTAATTATTTATATTTAATAATATACTAATAGGTGGGACCCCTTGTGTGACTATGACAGAAAGATGGCACTTATGTTTTATGTGTTTATGACTGAGTTGCAATACAAGCTCTACAATTATTGGCTTTTAAATCCTTGTCCAAATAATTGATCACTGAATGTTATGGGTAATGTGACTAAAGATGAAATGATGTTGTCTTGCATGTCTCTCACAAGTATTATTATGCTGCATTTAGTTTGGCAAAGGATCTACACTCCAGTTTTTTTATATATAGTGTATGGTATGGTGATTACCTTGATTTCATGCTACAAGGGTTGTGTGCATTTTTTAAATTGGAAGTCTAAAGGTTGGGACACAATATCCCTAGAAAGTCTTGATGTATGTTACATTGGGTTTTTGAAAGAGTTGACACATTTGTATGTTTGAAACATAGGTAAACTATGATGTATTCAACGTGCATTAAATCGATTTGGAGCCAGTGGTTGATGTGTTGTATGGTTAGCTGCACGTACTAGCCTTGGATGAATGTGTAAGTGTAGATATGACGTGGACTAAATACGTCACTCTAACCTACCTCGAGCATGCCACCCTAGCCATTTCACATTTGTTCTTTGTTGGTTGTTGCTAATCCGCTTTTTTTGGCTATGTAAGAGGAATATAAACCTGGTCGATTCCCTTGGGAAAATTTTACACACAGGTATGATTTTTCTTACTGCTCCATCCATGAAGCTTTCGTTCTTCTCTTTAATTAAGTCAAGAGTTGGCTCTTAAATTTTCTCATTAACTGTGAATTTCCAAAATTTTATGGGATTTTCGACTATGTATGGATTGTTGGTGAAGTTTGGTCTATGTGACGTTGTATGTAAATTGTTTCCATTAAAAATGATATGGGTATCTCTTACTGTCTGTATTTTCTCTATTGATTTACCTGTGGAAAAAATATATTGTGTGGAAGTTTTCGGGCATGCCTTGCCTCTGGTTTTCTTTGGTGGCTCCTCTCTGTCTGATGAGAATGGTACCACTATTCGCATCCTTTGGATTATTTTTAGACTCTTCTTTTCATTTAATTGTGTGCCTTTCCTCGCTATCATTCCCGCGCCCTAGTATAAGCTCTGTAAATACGACTATTGAAACTTATGGTGGTGCTAGAATGTTGAAGACATTCCTTTGGACAAACCCTCAAACTATTGGTCAGCTCGTCCTCCTATACTGCATCATTTTTTATGATTATTTATCGAACCTTGTATTTCAAAAACAGTGCCAGGGTGGCCAACCCAACATTTAATAAAGGCACTATCCGTGCTCTTTTTGTTGAAGTAATGTAACTACGAAGAGCATTCTTATTATTATTGGATTAAATCCCCATTGTGGATTAATCATGTCATTATTATTATTATTGTTATTGGATTCATCCCCATTGTGGATTAATCATGTCGGTAATTGTATAAGGACTAATCCCCTTTTGCGGATTGGTCATCGGACAATTATAAAGGGCAGAATAAGAAGTTGGCCCTAGCAGTTATTATGGAAGACCCAGAATTAATTAAAGGTGGGTTTACCCACCCAGAGTGAGAGGTCGGCCCTGCCAGTTGTGACCTTTCACACGTGCTAGTCTTGTATAAATAAGAGGCTAGCACCTCACTTCTAACACACAACTCACTTGCTCATTTCTCTTATGAGGCAAGTTGCAATTACTAGAGAGAGGAGAAGAAGAGTGGTGCATCTCTTAGGGAGGACTTTCTGTATTGGTTTGAGTTATGTCTTGAACATTGTATAAGCTATTTATGATAAGGAATTTTTTGCTGGGTTTTCTTCCCCTAGAGGGTTTCCCAAGATAAATGTTGTGTCTCTTGTGAATGTGTATTTATCAGTGATCTTGTTCTTATGATTCTCTTATCTATTGAAATGCAAAGAACTATAATAATGG
>JZKD02S0641661.1:9659-48118 GCA_000966675.3 Picea glauca
AATTTGACATATCAAATCGTGATAAAAAAAAATTGAAAAATAGTCATTAGAAAGCTAACACAATTCTTCACAAGTTTTGTTTTTACTATAAAGTGAAATTCTAAATAAAAAAAATTACTTTTATTTGTCGGAAGTTGAATAACTTGTGAAAATACAGTTTTTTTTGTCATAAAACAAGCAAAAGTGTAACCCACCTTCATGATTTCACCCATAGAATAGTTTTACCTAAAAATATAAAAAAGCTCATACCATTATCCATCAAAAAACTTGGGTCCATTACCCAAACCCAGTTTCTCCAACTTCTCATGGCCATAACTCTCTAACCATGAGGAGTTATGTGATGTTCCACATACCACTAGAAATGGAATGACATGTAATATCCATATAGAATAGTATTACCTTAAAATATATTAAAACTCATACCATTATACATGAAACAAACTTGGGTCCATTACCCAAACCTTTGTTCTTCCAAAATTAGCTACCAAACTTTATTCAAGGGTTGACATCAATGACAACCAACATTAATCAGCAATATCCCCCTTTTTCATTTATGGAAACACTCTGATGCAATATTAAAATCTTGTCATGCAATATTGAAGTCATATCACTCATGCTCCCCCTAGAACCATCCCTCTGTCCTCTGCATCTATGTGACCATTTCCCCCCCTGGAGTCATGTCTCTTTCCTCTGGATTTGATAAATCTCTCCCCCTTTGTCATCAATTGAAAATTTATCTTTCCATCTGGCGTTTCTCCCCCTAACTGAACTGTCTGATGTCCTAACCTGAACTGTCATATTTATTGAGCTTCCTTTGTACATCTAAGACATATAAGATAAGCATTCAAAATAATTCATTTTGGAGTAGAAATAACTCTGAGTCTCTGGCGAAGACACTCAAAGGCTTCTTATGGAAGTGGTTTTGTAAATATGCCTGTCACTTGTTCTTTTGTGCCCACATACTCAACTCTGTTGTTCTTTTCTGCAACTTGTTCCCGTAGAAAGTGATACTTTATTTGAATGTGCTTCATCTTGGAGTGCATCACTGGGTTCTTTCATATACTGATGGTTCGTGTATTATAACAACAGATTGGAATGGGCTCATCATACTCAACATGTATATCTGTCAGAGTTTGTTTCATCCATAGAACCTACGTACAACATGTTGTTTCTGCAATATACTCAGCCTCGGCTGTAGATAGAGATATTGACGATTGTTTCTTTTTTAGCCATGATACTAAACACTCACCCAAGTAGAACGTTTCTCCACTGGTGCTTCTTCGGTCATCAATACAACTTGCCCAATCTGCATCTATGTAGGCAATAAGTGATACATCCTTTCCTTTTGGATACCATAATGCAAACTCTTATGTTCCTTTGAGATATCTGAAAATCCTCTTCACTGTTAATACATGTGATTCCTTTGTTGTTGCTTGAAATCGTGCCACCTGTCCAACTGCCTGCATTACATCTGGTGTGGATGTTGTCACATATAGAAGGCTACCAATCATTGACTTATATTTCCTTTGATCTGTAGACTTTGAATCATCATCTTTGCTTAACTTGCAACTGATTTGCATGTGAGTGATAACTGGTTTGCAATCTTCCATTCTGAACCTTTTTATCATTTCTCTGGTATACTTGGTTTGAGAAATAAAAATTCCTTGGTTGATTTGATGTATCTCAAGTCCTATAAGGAAGGATAGTTCTCCAAGTAATGACATTTAAAATACATTCTACATACCCTTTGCAAATTTCTCGCTTAATATGTCATCATCACTACCAAAAATAATATCATCAACATAAACTTCAATAAATAAAATATTATCTTGACTTACCTTTATGTAGAGGTTGTTGTTTACACTTCCTTTTCTGAACCCTGCCTACTGTAGATATTTATCCATTCTAGAATACCATGCTCTAGGATCATGTTTTAGAACATACAAGGCCTTCTTTAATTTACACACATAATTTGCGTTTTCTGACAACTTAAATCCTTCTAGTTGTTCAATGTAGACTTCTTCTTCAAGTTCCTCATTCATAAAAGTTTATTTTATGTCCATCTAGTACACTTTAATATTTTTGGAGTAGGCATAAACTAAAAGCAATTGGATTTATTCCATTCTGGCAACTGGAGAAAATGTCTCTTCAAAGTCAATTCCTTCAACCTATGCATATCCTTTACATACCAATCTATCTTTGTTCCTTGTAACCTATCCATCTTCATTCGATTTATTCCTGTATACCTAGTTTGTGTCGATCACATTCTTATCCTTTGGTCTTGGAACCAGTTCCCAAGGATTATTTTTCTCTATTTGATCCAATTCTTCATCCATGGCCTTGTTCCAAAATTAATCTTTGTTGGCCTCTTAAAAATAGGTTGGTTCAATAGTATATGTGAGTGCTAGTATTGTTTGTTCTAGTGAATAGATTCTTCTTCTAGTCTCAACTCCTGTGTCTTTGTTTCCGATAATCTGACGTGAAGGATGATTCTTCTGTACTCGTCTACTAGGTGTTTTTGGAGTTACTTACTGAACTTGCTCTTTTGTTTCTGTCAGATCCTCTTTGTCTTCCCCTTATTTTTCATCTTTAATTTATTCTTTGTAAAGTTGTTCCATTGATTCATTTTCTTCTTCCTTTAATTCTTGTCTACATGTTTCATCAATTTTTATGTTGATTCTTTCCACCACTTTGTTCAATCTAAGGTTGTAACACTTGTATGTTTTTCTTGTACTTGAGTAACCAACAAGTACTCATTTTTCGACACGAGAGTCAAACTTTCCCATTCTTCCATCTTCTCTTTCGATGTAGCATTTTCTTCCAAAAACTCTGAAGTTCTTTACATTTGTTGGTCTTCCTTTCCATAGCTTGTAAGAAGTTTTGTCGGTGGTTTTTTTGAGAATTACTCTGTTTTGAATGTGAACTATTGTATGCACTACGTGTGTCCAAAAAATATCTGTCAATTTGGAATTCATTAGCATTGTTTGAGCCATTTCCTGTACTGTCATGTTCTTTCTTTAACAACTCCATTTTGTTGAGGTGTCCTAGCAATGAAAAATTGTCTTTTTATTCCATGAATGTTACAGTAGTCCATAAATTCCTTTGAAGTGAACTCTCCTCCATTATTTGATCCCAAGCATTTGATTTTTGAATCCATTTTATTTTCAACCATTTCCTTGTAGATCTTGAAGTTTTCAAAAACTTCTGACTTATTCTTGAGAAAACAAACTGCGATCATTCTTTTATAATAATCAACTAATAACATAAAGTATTTCTCACCTTTTAAGCCCTTTGTTTTAGTTGGTCCAACAAGATCAGTATATACAATTTCCAGTGGTCTTGTCATTGAATATTCCTTTGATTTGAACTTGGTCTTTGTTTTCTTTCCTTGTTGACAATGCTTGCATAAAGTGTTGGTTGGTTTCACGATCTGGGGCATTTCTATGACTTCTTCTCTTTTACTAACTTTGACAAGGTTATCAAAATGTTTGTGACCCATTATTTTGTGCCATAGCCAACTTTCATCTTCCTTTCCTAGAAAACACTTTTCATTTCCAATTTCACTTAACACATACATGTTGCTTGAAGTTCTTGCATCTGTAGCAATAAATTTTCCTGAACCTTCTTTTCTTATCTCGCTCTTTTGTGAATCGAAAGTGACTTTATGACCTTGGTCACACAATTGACTCACACGTAGAATATTATGTTTCATATCTTCTACTAGTAGAACATTTTCTTCCTTTGTATTCTTGTTCCCAATTCTGACTATGCATTTTCCTATGATTTTGGCTGAATCATCATTTCCGAAGGCGAATGATCTATCTCTTTCCTTTCATAATTTAAGAAACCTGTCTCTATCACTTGTCATGTGTTTTGAACACCCAATGTCAACATACCAACCACGTATCTTCTGCTTAGATTGTAGAGCAAGTGTGCATTCTTCATTGCTATATTGATCATGCTTTCTTATCCATGTCCTTTTATGATGTTCTTTTCTGTGACTGTTTTTATTATGTTGCGGTTCTCTAGGAGGGACTTTCATTCTGCAATCTTTGGCTATGTGTCCAAAATTGTTACATTTGTAACATTCCACTTCAGTGCTCAAAGATTCAAACCTGTTGTAACTTTTTCTCTGTGTTTCACTAGGCCTTCTTGGATAGCCCCTTTGTGTATGAATTTCAAAGTTGTTTTTGTTCCTGTTTTTATCTCTACAATTCACATATTTATGTCCAATATTATTAAATGCATAACATAAACCAACAAAGATAGTTTAATACCTAGGAGTTGAAGATATTCTGTCTTATGAATTATTCTTCTTCCGGAGGCCTATCTGTCGGTTGTTGATTTTGAAATCTGAATCTTCTTGGTGGAGGAGTGTCTGTGTAATATTCTTTTTTTATCTTCCTATCCCCCTTGATTGTTTCTGCAAAGCTTTTTGGATATGTTTCTTGCTCTCTTGTTTTGGAGCTTGATCCTTTTTCTGTCTGATTGTATCCAAGTTTGGACTTGTCATGATGGGATTTTGACTGCTGATAATGTCATCCAAAACTTTTGAGTTGTTCTGCATATTTTTCTTTTGAAGATCCTTTCTTAATGTGACAATAATTGCTTCCAAATTTCCAATGATTTTGTATTTTTCTTCTAGTTGTTCTTGTAACAACCATCTAAACTATGATACTAAATAATATTTAATAATTTAAACACATGCCTTAAGTGTAAACAAATTTTTCTGCTTTCATAGATGGAATAACCTACAACATATTCATAACTTATTTACAATTTTTCCAATGCTCAATATTCTAAATTTGAATCTAAATACACAAATTTAAAAAATGTAATCTCTTGTGTCATGACTATAGTATCCTCTATTGGATCCTTTTAAAGTTTATTCACTTATCATGATATGACTTAAGCATTTAAAGTTTAATCTCTTATCGTGATATGACTTAAGCATTTGAAGTTTAATCTCTTATCGTGATATGACTTAAGCAATTGATTAAATCAAACTTACTGTTTAAAACAAAGTACTATCCTACTTAATGACATAGTCATTAATTGATAAGTGACAATTATGATTATAACCGGTGTTGTCAAACCAACTTCATGAAGGATACATAATGGTTAAATTTGCAAGGTCCATGGACTAATTAAACTTTCACTCACTCAAGGATGTTTTTTTCTTGCATTATAAGCAAAGCATTAAATGATTCTTGACAATATTGTCATTCCTTCCCTCAACTAATCACTTTTGTGATTTGGATTTTTTGTATAGTTGTAGGGAAGTAGGGGAATTAGGTTTCCTTCCTCATATATATAAACAAAATTATGATAGGGGCCCTATCTAATATTATTCATAAGAAGTTACTTCATTATTCTCTTTTTCTTCCACCTGTCTAATTCAAATATTTTCATGTGTTTTCTAATATCTACATATTTGTGAAATATCATGAACTAGAGAAGAAAATATATAAAATAGGTAAGTAGTTGAAGAAAATATATAAGATAGGTAAATAGTTGCAAGGATGATAAACCTAATGCCAATGGAAAATCAAAATTAGGTAGATCTAATTCAAAAAGAAATCAATTAATAAATTAGGTAGATCTAATTCAAAAAGAAATCAATTAATAAAGTGTTATTTTTACTCTATTATTAATAAATAGAAAGAATATATATATATATATATATATATATGATTATATATTTATATAAGTGCATGCTATCATTATATATTTATATATTCTGTTATCTTACTACATGCTATGATATGATAATGATTGTTATTTGGCAAATAATCTTTGTAAAATTGTTTTTAATTGTTCCTTATGTTACAAATAAGGCTGACAATTATATGTGGTTTTATCATTTTAAATGGGTCAATCTATATTAATCAACTAGAAAAAACCAATTACTCATCTCTAATATCACTTTTTTTGAGCTTATGATTCACAAACCCATGCAAGTTGAAATAAATTACTTGGTTGTATTTACGAGAAATAAAGTACAATTTTTTTAATAGTCCAACCAAAATTTTAAAATAATTATTCATTAAATCACTCTTTATATAATCAAAATTTAAAATAATAATTCATAAAAATGAAAACACTTCTTGCAACTAAAACCTTACATCAATATGTATTTGGACAAAACACCCTTGATATTTTAATAATATTCTCATCTCTATCTCCATTGATTTCTCTCAAGACAACATATATCCACCTTACATCAATATGTATTTGGACAAAACACCTTTGATATTTTAATAATATCCTCATCTCTATCTCCATTGATTTCTCTCAAGACAACATATATCCATTGATTTCTTTCAACAAAACACACACATATTTCTTATACATCTTATCTTCATTCATTTCTTTCAACACAAGACGTGTGCATCTCCATTGATTTCTCTCAATGCTTATATTTGTATATGTCTTATCTCCATTGATTTCTCTCAATGAGTATAATTGTATATGTCTTATCTCCATTAATTTCTCTTAACCACATGCTTTTATAAATATAAAAATATATATATCTTATCTTCGATGATTTCTCTCTGAAATCTCGTGCCTTTATATCTTATCTTCATTGATTTCTCTTTGACATCTCACCCTCACCCTTATGATTTATTTCAAGAGACGTGTACATTTCCATTGATTTCTTTCAACACTTATATTTGTATATGTCTTATGTTCATTAATTTCTCTCTGAATCTCACTGCAGGATCCATCGCAGTTGCAATTGGACACAAATTAATTCTCTTGGACTAGGGTTTCAAGCCTGGTCTATATATTTAATTACCGATAGTTTGGGACCAAATCCAAGCTGAGCCCACACTTTTATATCTCGGATCAAGATTCAGTGTCGTATGAAGCAGGCATGATCGAATTTTCGAGGGAATTATCCAAAGATTGTAGTTTTCCAGCGTAAGAAGACTAGAGGTGGTTTTGATACTCAGTCGGAGGTCCTACCAGAATCATTATAGAAGGAAAAAGAGGTACCAACAACACTACTGATATTTATCTTCCAAGCCCCAAATTCAAACACAGGTACAAATCTTATATTGTGACCATAACATTGTTTTATATGTAGTGGTTGTGACCTTAGCGTTTTTTCGACCATAGCGGTTTTTTAATATGTAGTGCATGTACTATTCCCCATTGGATTAAAGTGGATTTCCTCTCGCTTCTTCCTAGGTAATTCTATTAGTTGGATTCAAACATGGATTTTTCTTTGGGGATATGAATTGGAAAAATTGTAGAAGTTGAGCCACGCTATCATGTCTTATTCTTCTGGAAATTACGATCAAATGAGACTCATGTTATCATGGTTTTAGAACCTAATTATCTTCCAACAAACCTCTGCCATCGTTGGAATATCTGAAGAAAATATGCATGGTAAATATGTTGCTCGTCTGGAATTTCACTTGAATTTCTTACTGCAGAGAGTAAAGTCTGAGAAAAACTACGTGGTTTGCACATTAGTAGCACCCCTAATGGGCTCTTTCTTGGACGCTTGGAAATGAATGCATTGAGCACTTCGAACTGCTCCTTGTGGGATCCTCCGTTGGCTTTGGCACTTGTGAATACTTGATGAGTTGTGTGGCATGGTCTCTTGAGATTGGCGCTTGGCTTGAGCGATGACTTGTGATTTGTGTTGTGACTTGGCAGGTAGGCCCCGATAAGGAAAAAGATTAACATCTTTTAATGTGAAATATATGCTCAGACTTGACTTGGCCCCGACTTGGCCCTGACTTGGCCACAAATACAGTCTGTCTCTCGGGCGTTTTACCTCCTCATCCTATTACAGGCATTTCATCTATAAACTTTGTTACTACTGAATAAAAACACTTTGTTACTAGCTTTCCTTCCAGGTCGATAAGTAGCAACAATAAAGGTAGCATATCATAGGTAGTTTAATAAGGTTACAACACCACATACAAAGCAAGCACCACTCATTGGCCTTGAACCCATCAATGTATCAGTCTCAGCAACCCTTCGTTCGGTTTCTGTCCTATCAACATCAAAGCAAGAATCTGAGCCAGTTCCCATGCGAGAACAAGCTATGTGGAGAGAAAATATCCACTTAGAACTTCGCTCGGTGTAAAATCCATTTTGAATTATTAATTACCTCAGAACAGAAGAAGGAAGTAGATTTTGGAATAGTAGTATTGAAGGCCAACTTTGAAGAAAATAAGTGGACTAGATATGGTGAACTCATTCTTTATTGGTAAACAGATGAATAATGGACCTCATTCAAAGAACAAATCCTACCTCGATTCATGAAGGGTACAATCACAGACTATCGCCATGTAGGACCACACACGAACATAGATAAAGAAAGAATATCACGAACATAGTTAATGAAATAACCTTCGCTACGCGAGGCACTGCATTCCCACACTAGACCTTATCGCGCTTTCCATGGATGCAGTGTGTTTTATTCTGCCCACCAGTCTGGAGTCAATTGTTTTTACATATCGAATTTAAACAGTGAAGGGAGCCTGAATGCTAAGAATTTGAATTCACTTTACTATGTTGTTAGTGGGGGGATGATCAAGATCTACATATCCCAAGATTTGGTTTTCATGTATATCAAATTGAGAATAAATTGATAAATAACAGTCTCAATAATGAGAGAAAAGATTCACACGATCAGAGTGAACCCAAAAAAATGGAAAACTTAAGCCAAAGATTGAAAATATTATATTAGGTGGAGGATATGTCAAGGCTTCAAAGCATGGACTAGAAAATTTGTGTATGTGTTCACTTGCTTGAATCGAGAAGTAAATGGTTATGCTCACAATTCTTCTGTTAAAGGTGTATGCACAGATGGTCATTGGGTTTTTAACACTGGTCTAGATCAACAGATTAGTTGTTGGCACTTTTATCACTTTAATAAAAGAATTGTCTGAGAGAGCATTTTAGTTCAATCATATATATATATATATATATATATATATATATATATATATTAAAACATTTTATATACAGTTTTGTTGAACTCTAGGTTGCTCTTATTTTTATATATATATTAAAACATTTTATATACAGTTTTGTTGAACTCTAGGTTGCTCTTATTTTTCAATTCTCAATTGTGAATTTGCTTAGAATTTTGAGATTTGATGCAACATCTAAGTGTGATATGAATGATTGGAGTTTAAATAAATTCCAAACTGAGATTATCTTTTGAAGGATACATTCATACTCCTTATTTCTTGATTGCTTTGCTAGTTTCTAGGGAAAAAATCCATTTACCTTAAAAAGACATTTATTATGTTCAATAAATGAATAAATGGATTAGAAGATTGACAATGAATTAGCTTATGAGTGATATAATTAAGATCATATCAACAAGTAAGAAAAATGAAGCATTGTCTCTCAGATCCAGATTATCGATCTGGATTATCACCTTTCTCATTACATGGCCCTTAGAGTCCTAGTTTTCGAACATGGTCTCTTATACCAAATGTAACAACTATCCAAGATATGATACTAATGATATTTAATAATTTAAAAGCATGCCTTAAGTGTAAACAAATTTTTCTTCTTTCATATATGGAATAACCTACAACATATTCATAACTCATTTACAATTTTTCCAATGCTAAATATTTTAAATTTGAATCTAAATAGACAAATCTAAATAAGAGGATGAGATAAATAAGAAGTTAACCTTACCATTAAAATATTTCAATAGAAATATAAAAAAATATACCAAGTGAAATACCTCATCCCTAGTGTGTTGAAGATGACCATTTGAGATATAGTCCTCCCAATAGTAGGAAGATGCTTCCATATTTCCACTTTCCTAGAGGGAAGCGATAGAATCCTTCCAGCCAACTAGGAGCGTAGCCGGATTCCTAGCTCGAAGAAACCTTTATGTTTCTTGGCCCTCTGTGCCCATGACTCTAAGAACAACAAAGCATATATGCTCTAAGAATATTATCACAAGAAGTATATCTTACAAGAATTTCACAACCTCTCATCATGCTCAAACCTCCCTATGCTATCCTTCCTCACCACTTCTCCTCCCTATTTATTAAGTTTCCATAAACCCTTCCCCAACTCCAAGTCTCCTCAACCACCCCCGTTATTATCCATCAACCTCGCTTATCTAGATTTTTGGGAAAATATTAAAATAAAACTAAAATATAAATGACTTGCATTAAACAACAATAAATAAAATGAAAAGTCTTTCTTCTCATGCTAGCTAATAAATGTAATTTGACAATTTTCCCTAAAATATACATAACAACCCACCATTCTCATTTAATTCATCATACCCACCATCAATCAAATTCAATAAGGTATTTAATGCTTCTAGATATTTTGTATGCAATATAATTTACATATTCAATAAACATTCAATTAAATAGTTAATAATTTACTTTAATAATTAATACATTAATTAATTGTACTAGTGTACATGGATAGGGTATGTGTGCATAGCTAGTGGACCATATCTCATGTATGTACTAATGATAAACAACCATTGCCTCTACTGCATAGTTCCTATATGATCACCAAGACATGTAGGACAACAAATCAAGTAATGCATAATTTAATATTCTTAACAAACAAAATTACACCAATTCATCAATAACTCATTATCGCAATTAAAATATCAAAGGAAATCAAAGAGATTTTTAAACATTGTAGGAACCAAGTGAGTAAACAATAGTGGCATCCCTAATCCCAAATCAGTATTCTCAACTAATTTTATTGGGAAACAATGAAATCCTCCGAGGCAACTAGGAGCCTAACCGACTTCCTAGCTCCAAGAAACCTTTCAATTTCTTGGACCTCCATGCCCATGACTCCAAGAAAAACAAAGAATATATGCTCTATGAAGATTATCACAAGAATTATATCTTCCAATAATTTCACAACCTCTCATCATGCTCAAACCTCCCTATGCTCTCCTTCCTCACCACTTCTCCTCCCTATTTATCAAGTTTCCATACACCCTTCTCCAAGTCTCCTCAACCACCCTCATTATTATCCATCAACCTCCCTTATCTAGATATTTGGGAAAATATTAAAATAAAACTAAAATATAAATGACTTGCATTAAACAACACTAAATAAAATGCAAAGTCTTTCTTCTCATGCTAGCTAATAAATGTAATTTGACAATTTTTCCCAAAATATACATAAAAACCCACCATGCTTATTTAATTCATCATACCCACCATTAATCAAAGTCAATAAGGTATTTAATGCTTCTAGATATTTTGTATGCAATATAATTTACATATTCAATAAAAATTCAATTAAATATTTAACAATTTACTTTAATAATTAATACATTAATTAATTGTACTAGTGTATATGGATATGGTATGTGTGTGTAGCTAGTGGACACATATCTCATGTATGTACTAATGATAAACAACCATTGCCTCTAGTGCATAGTTCCTATATGATCACCAAGACATGCAGGAAATAAATCAAGTAATGCATCATTTAATAATCTTAATGAACAAAATTACACCAATTCATCAATAACTCATTATCACAATTAAAATATCAAAGGAAATCAAAGAGGGTTTTAAACATGGTAGGAACCAAGTGAGTAAACAATAGTGGCATCCCTAATCCCCAATCAGTATTCTCAACTAACATCGAAGTATCATTCCTTTCTAACCTACTTCCATCTTCCATCCTATCCTTTCCTCTATTGGACTAAGCTGGAGCATCAACTATATTGACCTAAATCCAAATAGAACTTGTAAGAGGAAGTGTCATACATCTCGACCAAGCTTCCCCAATAGGAAACTAGCAGTGGTCATCACACGTCTAGGGGAGTGTGACTTCACACAGCCCTCCCATGACTCTAGGTTTCCGAGGATAAATGGTGGGCAATACCTCTAGCCTTCCTTATTGAATTAGGGTCACCACCCTACATCAAGCCCTATTGTGAAACTATTGTTCTTAGAGTCACGTCATCGAACAACCACTCTAGGCAAGTTGTGTGTCCTGCCAAAACCACACTTACCATAGATCATAACAATATTTTGAATCATAAATTGATTAAGTACAACTTATAACATGTGTTATATTCTCAATTTTTACAACATCCAAGTTACTTCATCACTATATTCATTTGGCTATCACATATCTCATCAACTATAGGTTAGTTCACCAATAAATCATATCCATGCAAATACATCATAATATATAAGAATCCATAATTTGCATTGATGTTTAATTAAGAAATGTATGTTTATTTACATCATCTGTTGCATCTATTATACCTTCACACCATAACTTGAACAAGTATCCATGTATCAAACTTCCCCATTTTAATTTTCATGTTTAAACAATCATAGAACTATCTTTGTCATGAGCATATATCATGTAACACATAAGCAGGTATAGATGTGCACATCCCAATGTCTAAGTCATTATAATTGATTCCAAATAAATGCTAAGCATTGAATTACTAAGATGAGTAAACAACAATGTTCTAACTGCCTAAGGCCAAAATATGGGGTGCTATAGTTCTTTGAGTGCTTCTTCAATTCTTTTATCTTCTTCTATTTCAACCTTCAAATTTGTGATCATTTTTTCTAGTTCTTGAGTGTCTTCTTTGTTGTCTAGCTATGCTTGCAGTTTCTTGTTTTTCTTCTTTTCTCTTATGATAACTTCTATGGAACACATTAATTTCTCTCAGTAGTCAACTTCTGCCTCTTCAATTTCTTTTTCGAACTCTTCATAGTCTTCTTCGGCTTCTTCATATTATTCTTCAAAGTCTTATTTATCAGAGTCTTCTACTGTCATGAATAGAACTCTTTATGTCTCACTGTCACTGACTTCATCTTTATCTGATGATGAGATGTCTCCTTTGGTGCATAAGAGTTTCTTGAAAACTTTCTTTGTGGCTCTTTTGCCTTTATATATTTGTTTTTCTTTTGAGTAAACTTCATAATTTCTCTTTTTCTTATAAGGACATTTGTTAGCAAAACGACCCATACCATAACAATTAAAACAAATTGAAGGACACTTACCTCTATAGCTACCGTTGGTTCCCTTGTTAAGTCTTTTGACAAAGTTGGCCACTTCTTCATCATCTTCCGAGATGTCTCTACTGCTACTATGTTCTTGTTTTTACCTTCCCTTTTGCTTTGAATTTTTGGATGCTTTGAAGGCTGCTTCTTTTATATCTAGTTTTTCCTGTTTAGTTCTCATTTCATATGCTGTGAAGATTCCATGTAATTTTTCCATGCTTATTGAGTTTAGATCTGATCTTTCTTCTAGTGGTGATATCTTAGGGTCAAATCTCATAGGAAGAAATCTTCGTAATTTTTGAACAATTACATATTCTTTGATTTCTTCTCCCAATCCTATGATTGCGTTTATTGCTTCATCAACCTGCAAAACTAAAGATGCAATATTCTCATATTTCTTCATCTTAAGTTGTTCGAACTAACCTCTGTAAGTTTGAATCTTTGCTTCTTTGAATTTTGAATCTCCTTCAAAAATATTTTGAAGTTTGTCCCAAATCTCTTTAGCAGATTTACAATGTGAAACTTTGGTGAATACCGTTTCACTAAGACCATTCAGAAGTGCATTTTTGGCTTTGGAATTAATCTGATCGAGTTTCACTGCTTTGTCATTTGTTGGCGGAACTGTTGGTGTTGCGTATCCATCTACAATTGATTTCCAAATTTCAAATCCCTGTGCTTGTATATATGTTTTCATCCTTATGCTCCAAAATGCATACTTCTGTCCATTGAACTGTGGTAATCCATTTTTATTCAAGTTTTTTCTCTCCATGATCTACCTTTCAATGGTTAAACTGATTTCTAAAGGAGCCTGCTCTAATACCAATTGTTGGATTACTGAGAGGGGGGTGAATCAGTAATAGAGAAATTTAATCATTTTTAACCATGTAATCCAAGTGTTATATCAATGTAGCATTATCATACAATAACTGCAGAGTAAATAAGCAATTAACAAATGAAAAATCATACACATACACAATACACTAGTGTTTTATGTGGAAACCCAAAGCGAGAGAAAACCACATAATATTTTTTCTTATATGTATTGAATAATTACATTCATTGGAAGCACCGACTTCCTTTGTTTTTCATATGAAAATGGAAGGAGGATCCAACACACTTGTTTCAGAGAATCTCCAACTCACCTATTCTCTAGCTACAACTAGAAGGAGGCTACGACCCCCTATGTTCTCCTACTACAACATTAAGGTGGCTAAAACCACTTGTCCTTGCCCCATCAAACCGCCCTGAAGTAGATGTATAACGATGGAACTACTGTCACAATATCGTAGCTAGATATACCACTGTAAACATATAACAATAAACTCGAACTATGCATCAACCTGTACCTCAACCTGTAATCAACCTGTACCATAAACAAGTGCATCAACCATGCACCAACCTGTACCAAACAACCTGTAATCGACCTGTACCATAAACAAATGCATCAAACCATGTACCAAGTATGTACCAATCATGTTTCAAATATATATATAGTATTACCTTCAAATATATTAAAACTCATACCATTATACATTAAACATCGTCGGGTCCATTACCCAAACCTTTGTGCTTCTGAAATTTGCTACCGGACTTTCTTCAAGGGTTGAGATCAATGAAAACCAACCTTAATCAACAACATAAGCACAAAGATACTGTAATACACAATTTTATATTAATGAGAAAAAATGTACAAAGACTGTAAAAATACACAGTGAAAGACTCGCTAGAATAGTGGCAGCTTATCTTTGAGAAGAGATGTGTCCGCTACTCACATTCAGAAGAAGATGATTTTACAATGAGGCTCCAAAGGCCTTTTAATCATAAAGAAGATTCAAAACCCTAACAATGGAATATGAAAAGCCAATAGTGTTTTAGACCTCGTTTTGGGTAGTTTGGTGTCTCAACTTCCCAGGGGCATAAGTTTGACTTATGATATTCGTTTGGGGTGCACGATAGCTCCCTGGAAAGGTATCCCTGAGGAGATTCATTTTGGGAACTCAATCAGATCCATTGGCTATCATTGAGGTGCTCGATCCCGAAAATCCTTCATTAGGTCCTCAAAATGGCCCCAAAAGTTTAGGAACCGAAAAACTCATAGAAATAGTAAGTTGCTAGAAAATTATTTTGAGCCAGTTGGAATAGGTGTGTGGCCACTGATATCCACCTAGATCAATACTCCCTCCTTAGGAAGAAATGTTCTCCATTGCGTTGAGTTCCCAGGGGAGAGGGGAAAGCGATTGCTGAGTCTGAATATTGGTGAGTTGTTTGCCTTGTTGGAGACGTTGCACTGCTTGGTTTGTGAAAGGATACCATGAAATTGTTGTTTGCAGGGTTGAATATGTTCAACCAATCAGGATACATGAGATGATTTTGTGCAGAAGGAATATTTTCTCTTTGCTGCAATCTTGTCGATCTGCTTCTCTTGGATAAAAGGTGCTTGGTTCGAGGCTGTAGTGGTTGCAGTATCCTTTTGTTCACATTTTGAATAGATTGTGAAGAAGTTGAATTTTGTAGTATGAGATAATACCTTGCAACATTGTTTAGGTGGGACAATATTTGTAACTACCTCTAGTATCGTGTAGAGATGACCCCCCAGAGTAACAATGACACTATGGGTTCGAGACTCATAGATAGCATGACACTTCCAAATATATGGTTGGCCCAAGAGAACATCACAGACATCCAGTAGGGAAGCATCACATAATACCTCATCCTTTAAGAGTTGGATGTTGCATGACAATCGAGACTGTTGGCTGACATGAATATCTCATCCCTGACGAAGCCACCAGATGTTGTATGGTTGCGGGTGTGGTGTTGTCGATAGTCTCAACTATTTGACTACCTATGTTGAGATGAGGTTCTTCTGGCTTACGATATCAACAATAAAATGCAATGGGGTCCCCTTCACCAATATCTGTGAATGAAAAAGGCACTCCCCCTCTTTAGAATCTGATGGTTCCTATGTTTGAATTATTGTGGTCGCGACAATAGAAGTGGGGTCTACATCAATGATCCATCTTTTGTCAGTATTTTCTATATCAAATTCTAAATCAGGGTTCAACTCCTTGTCTTTGATCTTGGCCACCAATGACTATTTTGGGTGACATTCATCAGTGTTGTTCCAGGGGATTTTTTAGAAATCGCACCATTTTCCAGTGTCCTTTTTATTTCTGTGACCCTTCTTTTCCTATGGCTTGGAATGGTTTTTGGGAGACCGTTTGTTAGGTTCGTCTTTATCATACTTTGGTTGTTGCACATTTGTAGACCCAAACACCAACTTGTTCTAGTGCTTAAATTTTTTCTCGATTTTAACATCATATTGATAAGCAGGATCAAGTGATGAGATGTCCTGAAAATCCATTTCAATTTGGATGTATCTATGTAGAGCCCCATAGTATTTTAGAACCAAATTTCGTTCGGAGACTTTGATACCCAACTTGGTGCGCAAGGTATGTAAGGTATTGGTGAAATACGTAATTGCTTGGCCCCTCTCTTGCCATAGTGTGGTCCATCTCATGTATTGTTCATCATAGTTTCCAACATGGTAATATTGTTCCTTTACCGCATCCACAAAAAAATCCCAAGTGGGCTCGGCCCCATATATTCCAGACTCCTCTCTAGAAATTTGATCCCAGTAAGTTTCTCACTAATGTTTGACATGGGGGGGAGATTTAAGGAGTGTGATGGTGATATTTTCCCTATTGGATAAATTATGAAGAGAGAAATAACCTTCTAGCATATTTAACCATTTTTCTAGGGCCTCCGCATCTATCCATCCTTCAAATATGGGAATATAAAATTAATTTGTACCTTGAAAGGAAAGGTTCCTCCAAAGTGTTCACTTAATGAAGACATGTCTTTTGTTATCCGCAGACATTGAAGGATGTGGGAAAAATTATCCATCATTCCGTCCCTCTATTGCATGAGAGCTTTCTCAAGCAATAAATTAATATAATCATCATCTATGACGTTTTTATTTTCTTCCACCATGGAGGGTTTCTTAGGTATGCAAGAAAGATTATCCTCAAGAGAGACAAGCTTGAGACCCAAATTTCTATACTCGGACCTCATCGGGGACATGCACTGAAAAACGATCCAGAGCAACCTACTATGATACCACTGATCTAGATTATTTTCAGCATGAAATGAGAGAAGAGATATAATAAATAAATGTACACAAATATCTCGAATATACAATAATATAACATAAATGTATGAGAGATGCAACCATAAACATAGATATACAGTAATACACATGTTTCTATTAATGAGCAAAAATGTACAAAGACTGTAAAAATATAGAGTGAAACACTCACTAGAATGGTGGAAAGTTATCTATGAGAAGAGATGTGTCCTCTACTCACATTCACAAGAAGATGATTTTACAATGAGGCTCCAAAGGCCTTTTTATCATAAAGAAAATTCAAAACCCTAACACTAGAAGATAAAAGGCCAACAGTTTTGTTGAACTCGTTTTTGGTAGTTTGGTGTATCAGCTTCCCAAGGGCGTAACGTTGGCATATGATCTTCATTAATTGAGGCGCACGATAGCTCATTGGAAAGGTATCGCCAAGGAGATTCATTTTGAGGGCTCAATCAGAGCCTTCATCTATCATTGAGGAGCCTGATCCTGAAAAACCTTCATTTAGTCCCTCAAAATGGCCCTGAAAGTTTAGGAACCGAAAAACTACTAAAAATATGAAGTTCCTAGAAAAATGTTTTAAGCCAGTTGGAATAGATGAGTGGCCACCCATATCCACCTGAATCAATCCTCCCTTCTTCAGAAGAAATGGTCTCCATTGCGTTGATTTCTCAAGGGAGAGGGGAAAATGACTGTTGAATCTGAAGCTTGGTGAGTTGCCTGCCTTGCTAGAGACGTTGCACTACTTGGTTTGTGGAAGGCTATCACAAACCTGTTGTCGACGGGGTTGAATCTGTTCAACCAGTCGGGCTACATGAGATGACTATGTGCAGAAGGAATCTTTGCTCTTTGCTGCAATCTTGTCAACCTACTTATGTTGGATAAAAGGTGTGTGGGTCGAAGATGTAATGGTTGTAGTATCCTTCCATTCACATTTTTAACAGATTGTGAAGAAGCTACCGGTAGCACCCCCCTCCCCTTTTAGGTGGTTTTTTGATATTTTAAATTTTCTGATACATAAGGTTTCCACTTATTTTTTTAAATGCTTGTTTTCTCATTTTTATTTATTTTGAAATTGTTCATTTTTTTTTCTGAGCAGTGTTTTTTCATCTATTTTCAAACTTTTCTATTAATTTTTTTATTATTCAATGGTTCCTTTTATCATATTTCCATGCTCCATCCAATGTTAAAAATGTCGTACACCATTTATTTTTCTTAAATTAAGATTTTTCATATAATTATGTGTCCTTAATTAACTTATGGTTCCATACTTTTTAAATATAGTGAAAAATATGTTTTTTAACACATTTTTTTACATTTACTTCAATACATAGAAATCAATTGTAGTTAATTAACACTATTTTTTAATATTTACGAAAAAAATATAATTCATTTTTTTGGATCAATTAAAAACTAAAAATAAAATAAAAGAATTGAAAATTACAAACAACAACAACAACATTTTAAAAACAAATTTATATTAAAAAAAACCATTGAAGAAAAGCCTAAAAAAACTAAAGAGGAAAAGCAAACCATAAAATTTAAAATATATATATCTAAAGTAAGAGAAAATGCAAAAAAAAAAAGAAAAACATAAAAAAAAAATTATAACCTAAAAAAACTTTAAAAAGGTGGAGAAAACCCAAAAACTTAAAAAATATGTATACAAAAACCTCAAATTCAAAAACCTAAAATAAAAAATTTAATACAAAATTTAAAAAACAATTAACAAAAATAGATTAAAACACATTAAAACATAAAAAATAAAATTAAAACTAAAAAAAATGATTAACATATAAAATAAAAAATCAAATTTATATAAAACATATATGCCTGGCATTGCCCCAACCTCTTCGTGACCAAATCTCATAGATACCTTTTTAATATATATATATATATATATATATATATATATATATATATATTAGAGCTAGGAAAGCCATTAGGGATGCTTTGAATGAGTCCTTAAAACTCGATAAGATCAATATGTACAAAGCCCTAATTAAAATGAAAAAATATACTATATCAATAAAAGGCAAGAGAAACTTTCACAACTATACAAGTTAGATCCTAAGAATTTCTAGAGCCAAATTCTAAAACACAATACTAAAGAAAATAATAGGATTCCCTTAAGGGACTGGAATTCCTACCTTAAAACTCTTTATGAGTTCCCTAATGCCATGGACACCATTCCTATTATCCATACAAAGGAAGAAATTTTTTCTTTAGATGACATAGAGTTCGGGGTTAAGCATCTTGCAAATGGGAAAGCTAAGTACATTGAAGGCTACCAAGCTGAAATTTTTAAAATTGGAGGGCCAATTCTTATCCCTCACATACACAAGCTCTTCAATTTAGCAGTCAAACAGAGATTCCTTAAACCCTGGATGCAAATCCTCATTGTTCCTATTTTTAAAAATGGGGATAGAAACATTCCCTCTAATTATAGGACTATTATGATTAGCTCTATTTTAGCCAAGCTTTATGGAATTATTTTGTAAAAGAAGATTAACGTTTGGCTAGAAAGTCACGGTAAAAGAACTAAAGACCAGACCAGGTTTAGGAGATATAATTCAACTGTGGACCATCTTGTTACCTTTAGGATCATTGCAGAGGAGTTCCGAAATACTAAAACCAATATTTTTTGTTATTTTGTTGACTTTAGAAAAACTTTTGACATGGTTCCTAGGAAAAACCTTTGGAATAGGATGGAAGAGATAAAAGTGCCTCTCGAGTTGAGGTTTGTTGCAATAAGGATGTATGAGAAAGTTATTTCTAAGTTTAAAAACATTAAGGGATGGTCAAAAGAGATTAACTGCAATATCAGAGTCAAACAAGGTTGTCCCTTATCCCCTACCCTTTTTGGAATATACATTGACAAGTTAGAAGAATGCTTGGAAAAAGAAATTTGTGTCGGCCCTACTCTCACTGGTATAGTCATCAATATTTTTCTTTATGCTGATGATATCGTTCTTATGGAAAGGAGTCCCCATGATCTTGATAACCAACCAAGAATCCTCAAGGATTTTTTCTCCAATATGGGTATGACTGTTAATACTAATAAGACTAAGGTCATGATTATTAAATCCAATAAGATCCCTTATGGTACCTTTGTATATGACAACAACAACTTGGAGGAAGTGACTTCATACAAACATCTTGGAATTGATATTCACCACAAGATCAATTGGAATTATAGCATTGAGAAAAGGATTATTGGGGGATGGAAAGCTTATTAAGGGCTTGAAAAAAATTGTAAATCAACTGACCTTTGGAGTTGGGATAAGAAGAAACTCCTCTTTGAGACCGTTGTTACACCTGTTATTCTTTATGGATGTGAAGTCTGGGGTTGTAGTATCTCTCGTGAATCCTGGAGAAAGATAGAGAAAAAATAAAAGAATTTTATAACCTGGAATCTCAAAATTAAAGGAAATATGCCCTATCCCATCCTTCTCTTAGAAATAAGCCTCTCCCCCATTGAATCAAGTGAGGATGGCATAAAGATGCACAGTCTTGGATAAACTATTGAGGAATCATGGAAGAAACCATTTTGCAGAATAAAGATACTATTAAAAAAACGTCAAATCAAAGTTTAAGGAGAAATTGCGGTGTGATAAAGAGTTAGAGGAAAAAATAAAATTAAGGTATTATAAAGATGTAATCAACCGTAATCTATAAGATCAAAATTATCTATTTTCTTTTCCAAGTGTAAAGAAAAAAATAAGCATTGCTTTAAGATAAAAACAAATTCTCATGAGCTCCATAGTGAAACTGGGTCTTGGTCAATTCCTAAAATGTCATGCGATGAAAGAGTGTGTCACCTTTGTGACACTAAGAATGTTGAAGATGAAAAGCACTTTCTCTTATAATGTCTAGCATATACCCATATTATATCTCATTTTCAAAATATTTATCACACTACCAACCTTCCTAACCTCTTAACTCAACAAAAGTATGGTGATCTTGGAAAGCTTCTCTTAATGTTTTTCGAGCACAAAAACAAAATTCTAAAGAATCACAAGTAATCACTTACCCTCTTAAAGTCTGATAAATCAATTCGGTCTTAGTGGACGTTAATCATCATCATCATCATCATATATTTTATATATATTATAAATCACACACACACACACACACACACACACACACACACACATATATATGTGTGTGTGTGTGTGTGTGTTTTATAATATATATAAAATATAGATGTTTTTTATAAATTTAATTTTTTTAGTTGTTTATGAAAAAAAAATATTGATGGTGTTTTAATTTATTTTTGTTAAATATTTTTTATTTTAGATGTTTTTTTATAATATTTTAAAGAATTATTATTATTATTTTTTTTTTTATAAGTTTGAAATTTTTTTTTGTTCTACTTTAAAAAAAAAGGTATATATATATTTTTTAAATTATTGCTTTCCCATAAAAGTTTAATTTTTTTTAATTTTTTTTAGTGTTTTTTTGGATTTCACCATTTTGTTGTTGTTGTTGTTTTTAATTCGGATTTTGAATATATTTTTTTAAATGTGTTTTTATCTTCATTAAAAATATATATATTTGTGAAAATTTTCTCTTTTCTCTTTATTTATTTTTGAATGTAAATTTAAGAAAAAAAAAAACAAGTTAGTAAATAAATTTTCAAGTGACCATTTAGGATCCAATTTTGGGTTTTTTATTTGTGTAGGGATTTGTTGTCAAGGCCACAGTTTTAATTAGGTCGTAATTTTAACGTTTAGAAAAAACATTTTGCTTTAGGTAGCATCATGTTTTTATTTAGGTGTTGATTTTAAGGCTTTCTAAGAAACTATTTTATGTTTTAAGGCCGTGCTCGAAAAAAGATGTAAGTTTGACCTGGTTAGAAAAATTGGTGCTATCGGTAGCACTACGTTTTGATTTGGGGGTTTGAACAACCATTTTATCCTTTAAACCCATGCTTGAAAAAAGTTGTAATTTTAACTCGGTTACAAAAAAATGGTGCTACTTGTAGCACCAATTTTTGATTTGGGAGTTTATTTTAAAGTTTGTTTGAGAAACCATTTGATCCTTTAAGCCCATGCATGAAAAAAGTTGTAATTTTGACCCAGTTACAAAAAATGGTGCTACTGGTAGCACCACTTTTTGATTTTGGAGTTGATTTTCATTTTTTTTATACAAAAATATGGGTTTTAAGGGCTAGAGTTCTCATTTTGAAGTCAGAGTTCTCATTAAGTTGGTAACTATGTTCATTGTTTAGGTGGGACAATAGTTGGAACTACCTCTAGGATCCTATAGAGATTACCCCCTAGAGTAACAATGACACTACGGGGTCGAGAGTCATAGAAAGCATGACACTTGCACATATATGGCTGGCCCAAGAGAACATCACAGACATCCAATGGGGAAACATCACATAATACCTCATCCTTGAAGGGATGAATGTCGTATGACAATCGACACTGTTGGCTGACACGAAGATCTCATCCCTGGCGAAGCCACCTGATGTTATATGGTTGCGAGTGCAGTGTTGTCGACAATCCCAACTGTTTGATGACCTATGCTGAGATGAGGTTCTTCTGGATTCTACTATCAACAATAAAATGAATCAGGGTCCCCTTCACCCAAATTAGTGAATGAAAAATGTGCTCCTCCTCTTCAAGATTTGTTGGTTCTTCTAGTTGAATTGTTGTGGTCGCGACAATAGTAGTGGGGTCTACATCGATGATCTATCTTCTATCAGTATTTTCTTAATCAAATTATAAATCAAGGTTCGGATCCTTGTCTTTGATCTCAACCACCAATGAGTGTTTTGAGTGACATTCATTGGTGTTGTGCCAAAGGATTTTGCGAAAATCACACCATTTTTAGTTTCCTTCTTCGTCTTTCTGTGACCCTTATTTTCATGTGGCTTGGACTGGTTTTCGGGAGACTGTTTGTTAGGTTCGTCTTTATCATACTTTGGTTGTTGTAGATTTGCAGACCTGAACTCCCATTTTTTCTTGTGCTTAAATTTCTTCTTGATTTTAACAACATATCGATAAGTAGCACCGAGTGATGAGATGTCCAGAAATCCATTTAATTTTGGATGTATCTTTGTAGAGCCCCACGGTATTTGAGAACCAAATATCGTTCGAAGTCTTTGATACCCAAATTGGTGTGCAAGGCATGGAAGGTATTGGTGAACTATGAAACTTCTTGACCTCTCTCTTGTCGTAGTGTGGTTCATCTCATGTACTAGTCCTCATAGTTTCCAACAGGGTAATACTATTCATTTACCACATCCACACAAAAATACGAAGTGGGCTCGACCCCATATATTCTAGAATCCTCTGTGGAAATTTTCTCCCAGTAAGTTTCCCACCAATGTTTGAAATGGGTGAGACCCTTAAGGAGTGCAAAGGTGATATTTTTTTTGTCGAAGAAATTATGAACATAGAAATAACCCTCTTGAAGATTTAACCATTTTTCTAGGGCATCGCATCTATCTGTCCTTCAAATATGGGAATATAAAAATTAATTTATACCTTGAAAGGTGAGGTGCCTCTAATGTGGTTGACTTAGGAAGACTCATTTGTTGTTATCGATAGAGATTAAAGGACGTGGGAAAAATTATCCATCATTTCATCCCTCTGTCACGTGAGGGCTTCTTGAAGAAATAGATTAATAGTCTCCTCTGTAATTTTTGTTTTCTTCCTCCGTGGAGGGTTTCTTGGGCATGTCAGAGAGATTGTCCTTAAGAGAGACAAGATCGAGACCCAACTTTCTATACTCGGACCTCATCGGGGACATGCACTAAAAAATGATCAAGAGAAACCTACTCTAATACCACTGATCCAGATTATTTTCGACATGAAATGAGAGAAGGGATATAATAAATAAATGTAAAGACATATTTCTTATATCAAATAATATAATAGAAATGTATTAGAGATGAAACCATAAACAAAGAGATACAGTAATACACAATTTTCTATTAATGATGGAAAATGTACAAATACTATAAAAATACAGAGTGAAAGACTCGCTAGAATGGTGGCAGCTTATCTCCAAGAACATATGTGTCCACTACTCACATTCACAAGAAGATTATTTTACAACGAGGCTCCAAATTGCTTTTTATCATAAATAAAATTCAAAACCCTAACCCCAAAAGATGAAAAGCCAACAGTTTTGTGGACCTCGTTTTGGGTAGTTTGGTTATCAACTTCCCAGGGGCGAAACTTTGGCATACGATCTTCGTTTGGGGAACACGATAACTTGCTGTAAAGGTATCATCGAGGAGATTCATTTTTAGGTATAAATCAGAGCCTTTGTCTATGATTGAGGAGCTCAATCCCGAAAAACATTCATTTAGGCCCTCAAAATGGCCTCAAAAGTTTAGGAACCAAAAAATTGCTAAAAATAGTAATTTGCCAGAAAACTGTTTTGACCCAGTTGAAATAGGTGGGTGGCCTTCGATATCCACCTAGAACAATCCTCCCTCCTTATGAAGCAATGGTATCCATTGTGTTGAGTTCTTAGGGGAGAGGGGAAAGTGATTGTTGCACTACTTGGTTTGTGGAAGGTTGTCGCAAACCTGTTGCTGGCGGGGTTGAATCTATTCAACCAGTCAGGCTCCATGAGATGACTATGTGTAGAATGAATCTTTGTTCTTTACTGCAATCTTTTTAACTTACTTCTCTTAGATAGAAGGTGCTTGGGATCAGGCTGTAGTGGTTTCAATATCGTTTCATTCACCTTTTGAACAAATTGTGAAGAAGATTAATTTTGTAGTATGAGATACTACCTTGCAACATTGTTTTGGTGGGACAATAGTTGGAACTACCTATGGTATCCTGTAGAGATGATCCAGAGTAACAATGACACTACAGGATCAAGAGTCATAGATAACATGGTGCTTCCACATATATGGTTGGCACAAGAGCACATCACAGACATCCAACACGGAACCATCACATAATACCTCATCCTTGAAGGGTTGGATGCCGTATGAAAATCGACACTATTGGTTGACATGAAGATCTCATCCCCGGTGAAGCCACATGATGTTGTATGGATGTGGGTGTGGTATTATCAAAAATCCCAACTTTTTGACGACCTTTTTTGATATGAGGTTGTTATGGCTTCTGATATCAACAATAAAATGCATCGGGGTCCCCTTCACCCACATATGTGATTAAAAAAGGTGCTTCCCCTCTTCAGGATCTGTTAGTTCTTTTGGTTAAATTATTTCGGTCGTGACAATAGAAGTGGGTTCTACATCGATGATTTGTCTCCTATCATTATTTTCTAAATCAGATGATGAATCAGGGTTCGGCTCCCTATCTTTGATCTTGGCCACCAATGACTATTTTGAGTGACATTCATCGGTGTTGTGCAAGGGGATTTTGTGGAAATTTCACCATTTTCCGGTGTCCTTATTCTTCTTTTCGTGACCCTTATTTTCTTGTTGCTTGGAATGGTTTTCAGGAGACTGTTTTTTAGGGTTGTCTTTATCATACTTTGGATTTTTTGGATTTGCAAACCCGAACTCTCATTTGTTCTGGTGCTTAAATTTCTGCTCGATTTTAACATCATATCGATAAGTAGCACTGAGTGATGAGATCTCCAGAAAATCCATTTCAGTTTGGTTGTATCTGTGTAAAGCCTCATGGTATTTCAAAACCAAATTTCATTCAGATTCTTTGAGACTGATCTTGATGCGCAGTGTATGGAAGGTATTGGTGAACTTTGGAACTACTTGGCCCCTCTCTTGTCATAGTGTGGTCCATCTCATGTACTAGTCGTCATAGTTTCCAATAGGGTAATATTGTTCCTTTACCGCATCCATAAAAAAAATCCCAAGTGGGCTCGACCCCATATATTCCAGACTATTATATGGAACTTTTCTCCCAGGAAGTTTCCCACCAATGTTTTACATGGGGGAGATCCTTAAGGAGTGCGAAGGTGATCTTTTCCCTGTCGGAGAAATTATGAACAAAGAAATAACCTTCTAGCAGATTTAACCATTTTTCTAGGGCATCCACATCTATCTGTTGTTCAAATACGAGAATATAAAAATTAACTTTTATATTGAAAGGAGAGTTTCCTCCAAAGTGACCGCTTGATGAAGACACGCCTCTTTTTATCGGTAGGAGTTGAAGTACGTGGGAATAATTCTCCATCATTTCGTCTCTTTGTTGCGTGAGATCTTGCTCAAGCAACAGATTAATAGAATCATTTTCTCTGGATTTTTTATTTTCTTTCACCATGGAGGGTTTATTGGGCATGCAAAATCTATTGTACTCAAGAGAGACAATCTCGAGACCTAACTTTCTATACTTGGACCTCGTCAGGGACATGCACTGAAAAATGATCAAGAGTGACCTCCTTTGATACCACTGATCCAGATTTTTTTCGACACGAAATGAGAGCGGAGATATAATAAATAAATGTACAGAGATATCTCGTATATCAAATAATATATAGAAATGTATCAAAGATTAAACCATAAACACAAAGGTATAGTAATACACAAGTTTCTATTAATGAGCAAAAATGTACAAAGCCCATAAAAATACAGAGTGAAAGACTCGCTAGAATGGTGGTAGCTTATGTCTTAGAAGAGATGTGTCTGGTACTCGCATTCATAATAAGATGATTTTACAATCAGGCTCCAAATTCCTTTTTAGCATAAATAAAATTCAAAACCCTAACCCCGAAAGATGAAAATTCAACAGATTTGTGGACCCCGTTTTGGGTAGTTTGGTGTATCAACTTCCCAGGGGCGTAACTTTGGCATACGATCTTCGTTTGGGGCGCACAATAGATCGTTGGAAAGGTATTGTCGAGGAGATTCATTTTGGGGGCTCAATAAAAGCCTTGAACTATAATTGAGGAGCTCTATCCCAAAAAACCTTCATTTAGGCCCTCAGAATGGCCCTAAAATTTTAGGAACCAAAAAACTGCTAAAATTGGTAAGCTTCCAGAAAATTGTTTTGAGCTAGTTGGAATAGGTGGGTGGCCACCGATGTCCACCTGGATCATATCTATAAAAATGATTTTTTCTTTCTGCATGGTTAATAGGACTTCTAATATTTGTTGAAGTTTCTTCCTTCAGAGATTATAACAATCCTTTATAGTTGTTTGTTCTGGATTTCTCTCGATAAGTAGACAGCTAGAAGAGATTTTACATAGAAAGATATGAATGATAGTACTCATTTTTTTTCTGGCCAACAATAGTTTAGTATAATTTCATTTCAATTTTGTGGTGGATGTAAATTTCTTTATAAGTCGGGTTGCTTTGCTCATTCAAACTCACATCGTTATCAGTTACTCCCATCCTTCTTTTATTTGATTTTAAATTAGAGTTTAAGGTTAGTAATAAATCTTATGATATTTTGGTTTACCTAAGATCTAGTTCTTTTTGCAAGATCCTAGTTTCACAAAACTTTATAAAAATATTGTACCTATTTATTTTGTAAATTATGTATATAAAATGTGTTGATAGTAAATGTACATAGTAAGTCTTTGTTAATGTATAGTTAGTGGTTTTATTTTTTGTAGTTTAGATTAGATCCCCTCATTGGCTAACGAAGCTATAAAACACATCAAGGTGAGTTAACCCAAATGGATTAGGTTATTGTAGACAACCTCAGACCATAATCTCCCTTCCAGTTGATGAGAATTCACATATGAGCATCAACAGGAACCAAAATCACACAATCAATCAATATATCAACAATGTTGGCCCTTGACCCGGTTTTGAAGATACTTGGTCACTTTTGACCCCTTTTTGGGACTTTGATAAGATGTCGAAGGTGTAGCACAAGTCAAAGCGGAGATCGTGGGATCTCAACCCCCTTTTAGGGTTTTTTGGGTTTTTGGCCTATGTAGAGGGTATGGGGATGTCGGCCCATGGGTTTACCCATGTCTAGGCCCTTTTGTAATGTATACATAGTTGTCTAGGGAATGTAAGAGGAGAAAACATGTGCATATGTGTGATGTTGTGCTAAGTGCAAGCAATAGTTATAAATTCTTTGTGCATGTTGTGTTGGACACTGGCAGAGCTAAGTGCAAGTGGATGTAAGAAGCTTGTGTATATTGTAAGAGGGCTTTGTGCTGTAACCTAGCTCGAGGAAGGAGGATCCAACAGAGTGCACACAGATCTCATGTCCTATGCAGAGTAGGATCCTGTGGCTCTGTGCATGTAGATGCTTGACATAAAGTAATAAAGAAAAGAAGAATTGGTGGATGTAGCCCTAGGCTGGGGGTGAACCACATATATCCTGTCTTATGGTTGCTTTGTGCATTATGGTTGTTTTATTGCTCATATGATTTATGATTATTACATTAATATATGTTTAGATGTATCTGATACGATAGCTTAGTGCTTGGTGATGTGAATGAGTACCATATATGGTTTATTTTGATGTGCTTAGTGCTTGAATGTGTTGGATCTTGTTGAATACTGTGTTACTATGTAATTAGGGTTTATCTGCGATGTAAACAAAGGCTAGATACTAAGGAATGATAACTACTAAATTCCTTATTAAGGTATTGTAATCACAGATCTGTGTCCCAGCTAGGTTGCATACATCTGATTCCTGCAACCACCCCTACCTCTACCTCGGGTGAGAATTCATTTGCTTCATAGGTGTTGCCAAAAGGCTTGGTAGTTAGGGTTTTTGTGGTGTGTTGTTGAAGTGTTGAACCCTGGGTCTGCCTCTATTCCAACAAATGGTTATGTTGTTGGGACCTGAAACTATGATTGTTGGGAACTGAAGAAAATAGGAAGCTCTATGCATAGATCTATTGCCCTAGTATGCAGTACTCTACTTGACTTGTGAAGCTCTGTACTAAGAAAGGAGGCATATATGAAGAAAAGAGGTAATATCTAAAAACTTTGTGCTCTGATAAATGTAAGAACAGTGAATTTTTTTTATCGAAGAGATATGATCTGAAAGCTTTATGCTCTGTTCAAGGTAAGATAAGTGGAAATTTTTGTTTCAAAAGTATGGATCTAGGTATGTTTGATAAAAAAATTCCTAGTCTTAAAAATAGGGCACAATTATAAGAAAGAAGATTTGATATGAGTAAATCTGATACAAATTGTGAAAGATATGTTATTCCTATGCATAGAAAGGATTTTTGGACTAACAAATGGATGCAGGATCCTAGGAAGAATTTTTTGCAGGTTAGCCACCATGATCCTAGTGTGCAGTACAAGAAAGGATGACGATCATTTTAGATAAAGAGAGGATTAACTCTTTGTTACAGTTGCAAAAGACCAAGACATCTTGCTAAGGAATGCCTTGGTAGAAAACCGAGTTATCTTTGTTGTAGAGATATGGACCATGAAGTTCTAGATTTCCATAGAATGATTGCTAAGGTTGAAAGAATGAATATGAGACAAGAAAACCCCAAGGAAGACCAAGAAACTGAGACCATGGAAGAACCCTAGACATAATCGAAGATTGTATTACTACAAATGAAAGAAACCTTGAATGATCACAGAGATATCAACTTATCAGAGATCTTCAAAGAAAAAGAGTGCATGAAAAAAAGAATAGGAGAGTTTGACATAGGCTATGTTCTGGATGAGGAAACACAGGTGAATATCATGACAGAAAGAACCTAGGAAATTATGGGAAAGCCTGCTATGATTCCTTCATTGGGAGGAATAGGATTATTTAGAGCAAAGATGATAACCCTATGTGGAAGACTTACCCAGACATATATGACTACTCATGGAACTTCAAAAGAGGAATAATTTGAGGTTGATAAATTTATTGAGAGCAGTGCCCCATTTTCTATGTTACTAGGAAAAACCTGGATTGAGAAAGATCAGACTCGAGGAAAAGAAGAGGAGGCTCTAGAACAGAAAAATCCATACCTAAGAGACTTCATGACTAAGAGAATAGCACACTTACTAAAAGAACAATAAAACAAGTTGAAGCTACTGAGGACCAGAAATCTAGATGTCGAAGTTGAAAGAACACAAGAAGACTTGAAGCACCTGTCTGTATAGGAGAGTAGAGAACCTACCCCAGAGAGAGAAGAAGTATTTCCCTTGAACCTTAGGAAAGACCACCAACATCACGAAGTTACTATGCCAAGAGGAGATAAGAATCATAATGGAAAGAGGAATACCAAGATGGATATCATAGGGAAGAAGGCTAGAAAGATCAACAAGAAGAAAGAAAAATTAGAGAAGTTACAGGAAGTTCCAGAGAAGACTTCGTAGAAGGAAGGTCTCCAGAATTCGAACTTCACCAGAATATCAGAGCAACTCAGATTGGCACTTTTCCATGGTGGAGAAATATAACCGTTAAAGGCATTATGACCATTAGATTGTCGTTCTCAAATGGTTAAAACAATAGTTATGATCAAAAATATCGCCAACGGACCATTGGGACCGCGTCGTCATGGACATAACTATATTGACGAAGGCTTATTGTCCATTGGAGGGATCTGTTACATTGTTGTCTACTTATTCCATCGACTGTTGCGTCGAGAACACTTTCGCGAATTATATCCAAGAGAACTCATTATTGTCGTGTTGTGTTTACTAAGACTTCGCCACCTGTTCCATTGCATTGAGTGTCTTTTAATCAACCTGAGTTTTTCGATCTCGAGAATGCATGTCAGACAAAATCAGCGCCGTAGAAAAGTATGTCGAAGAATTTCTAATCGAACTTATGGTTGAGAAGGTGATGTCCATCAGAATTCAAGCTTCATCGGCGAGAGGAGTGAAAGCCTCCTCCTTGACTAGTCGTGGATCTAGACCATCACAAGATACATCCGAGAAAAGAAACCAGCATCGAGATGACTTGGAAAATGCTAAGTTAATCCCATCCATCCTGCTCGACTACATCTTGCCTCTAGCCAGTGTGGTGAATCATGACAGTGTCCCTAGGGACTTCGACTACACCCTGATTACTGCATACCTCCTGAAGGGGATACGCATAGGCAAGCCTCATCAGGATAATATTATGACGTTGACTCGCACCTCATAGGTATTTGACTAGAACAAAGAGGAGGAAGTCGAGGATAATCCCCCAACCATGGACTATGGACCTCTCATAGTCCACCATCCTGAACATAATGAAGATACCCCATTTTGGAAGGCACCAAGAGGTTAATGCATGTGTTAAGCTCCTACTATCGAGATCCCATGGTGGTTATTTGTGGCTAGACAGATGCATCATCATCGATTCTACATTGATCCATCAGATCATCGGATTGAGCATGCAGGGACCAAACCCACAAGACTTTTACCTAGAAAAGGTTGTAGACCGCACATTGGCGCAAAAGATTAAAGATACCTATGACAATGTGGAGAAGGGGAAGCAAGGCTAAAATGTAGCCTCCATCCAGAATGGCATAGTGTGCCTCACTTTCCAGTTGATTGCTGGTAAGCTAGTAAGAAAGAACAAACCCACACAAGTCACGAGGTTTGTTGTTGACCTCATAGGAAAATGCCTGGAGGGGCTAGAAATGAACTGGGCAAGCTATTTAGTGAACCAGTTAGACCAAGACTATCACGAGGCTCAGGATCAGGGCTATGAGTTCCAATTTAGTTGGCTGCTAATCATCATCGCGTTCATAGCTTGGGAGATGTCGAAAGGTGCGACCTTCCTTGAAATAGAGCCACTTGAACCCTTAGTCGTGAAGGTCACCATGCTCTGTTATTCGAGCGATATGGGAAAAAAATGACAGTCAAACATGGTGTTCCACACCTACTACCTATAGTTAAAGAGGGCTATTGAGGTTGTCCCTCATATGACGTCGAACACCCTGCATAGGTTCAGGCCATTTGTGAATTTCCACGCACAATTTTTTTTTATCTATATCATTGCGCATGGAGACGAACACAAAGAAGTACTACAGAGTTACTACAAAATCATAGAGGAGGACTGAGAAGAAATAAATAAGGAATGTCCTGTAGATATCCTTATTCCGATTGACCCCATAGAACTGTCTGAACCTGAACTAATCGAAATCCCGGTGGTCACTCACGAAGGGTACGATACACCTGGAACTAGTAGAAGGAAGAAGATAGAAGAGTTATAGAAGCTGAATAGCGCATCAGAAGAAACTTATTCATAATCACCTAGCGGAGGAGATGATTACGAAGTGGACAAAGAAGAGAACAATGGAGAAGAAGACAAGAATAAGTAAGGAGAAGTAACATCGCTACAGAATCCCCCTGATGAAGCAGATATGTCTAACAAAATAAATGTTTCTCCCGTGAAACCCACATCACGGAAGAAGTCAAAAGATAGTAAGACTAAGTTGTAGACTGTGCTCATGCTTGATGACTTCGACTTCATCATCGCATCGGTATCAGACACCTCAAAAGATATTTTCCAGAGAAATGAATCCAAGCAAGAGACCATGTATGAAAGGCTTGAATCAGAGCTGAGAGGGGTATGGAAAGCCCTTCACTCCAGCCACACAGTGTCCACTTTGCCCCCACCATCAGAAGAACCAAAGTTGGGATATGAGCCTACCCAACTCCGCAAAATAGATGATGCGACTGAAGCTCACCTTTGTAGCACACAGGAAGAAAAATAATAGGCCACAGTGGACCTTAAGAAATCATAAGAGGAAGTGATAGAGAAATGCCAAGTTGTGAAATAGAAAAAGGATGAACTACAAACAAATTTCAAGGAGGAGAGAGTGCAGATCCAGCAAGAGAAGGAACAACTGCTTGTGGAGCAAGTTGGAGTAAAAGAAGCAGTCAGCAAAGCACTTCTCTCTGTGATGGGCTTAGAGAAAAAGGAGGAAGACCCAGTGGAGCACCAAGTAGAGAAGCTTCCTAAAGCCACACAATAGCTTCAACAAATAATAGTATATCTAGAGCTACAAACAGTACTAGGTAGCGAAGCTTCCTGAATCCATCCAATAGCTTCAACAGAGAATAGAATATCTAGAGCTACAAACAATACCAAGTACTCAGCAGGACGTGCGAGACCTAAGAGAAGCCTCTTCCCAGAGTGTAGTTGAGAGGGTTAGAGCATTAGCTTTGGGATGTAAACATATTAGCAGTAGAAGTGCACAAACTTATGAGCGACTTAATGAGGACCTTGAATTGAAGACATTGGATTCACAACTCCAGGAGTAAAAGAAGTCAGCAGTGACAGTACAGGCGCAGCTGGAAATCTTGTTAGCAGTTGAGAGGATGAAAAGGTCCCAGGAACAACTCACTACTCAACAACAAGTCCATACCATACAGAGCAAAGTCATGGAAGTGACTCAGAGGCTCCAACAAGTCCAGGGTGAGGAAACTGAAGAACGAGGAGTAGAGTTGGAACAAGTAGTCACTGCAGCCAAGCAACGCTTGGAAGAACCTGTGAATGAGGAAGTTATTCAGGAATTCACTGAGCAAGAGGCCCTGGTGAAGAAGCAGGTCGAAGCAACTCGAGCCAAGCTCGAGGATTTTGAGGTGGAGCTACCTAGATATGAGTGACTCAGTACAAGTGACAGGTGAGTGTTGGGGCATGTTGGCCGTTGACCAAGTTTTGAATATCCTTGGTCACTTTTGACCCATTTTGGGGACTTCAACAGGCTGTCGAAGGCAAAGCGCAAGTCGAAGTGGATATCACAGGATATCGACCCTCTTTTAGGGATATTTGGGTTTTGGTCCTATGTAACGGGTATGGGGATGTCTTCCCATGGGTTTACCCATGTATAGGCCCTTTTTTAATATATAAATAGCTTTATCGGCAATGTAAGAGGAGAAAATATGTGCATATGTGTGATATTGTGCTAAGTGCAAGTGATAGTTATAAATGCTTTGTGCATGTTGTGTTGGACATTGGTGAAGCTAAGCGCAAGTGGATGTAAGAATCTTGTGTAGATTGTAAGAGGGATTTGTGTTGTAACCTAGCTCTATGAAGGAGGATTTGGCGGAGTGCACGTAGATATCTTGTCCTATGCGGAGTAGGATCTTGTGGCTCTATTCATGTAGATGATTGATAGAAAGCAATAAAGAGAAGAAGAATTGGTGGACGTAGCCCCACACTGGGGGTGAACCATGTATATCCTATGTTATGGTCTCTTTGTGCATTATGGTTGTTTTATTGCTCATATGATTTATGCTTAGTACAATAATGTATGTTTATATGTATTTGATACGATAGCTCAGTGCTTGGTGATGTGAATGAGTACCAGATCTGATCTATTTTGATGTGATTAGTGCTTGAATGTGTTGGATCTTGTTGAATACTACACTGCTCTGTAATTAGGGTTTATCTGCACTGTAAACAAAGGCTAGATACTAAGGAATGATAACTATCAAATGCTCTGTTAAGGTATTGTAATCACAGATCTGTATCCTAGCTAGGTTGCAGACATATGCATCCTACAACCACCCTTGCCTCTACCTCGGGTGAGACTTCATCTGCTTCGAAGGTGTTGCTGAAAGGGTTGGTAGTTAGGGTTTTGTTGGTGTGTTGTTGAAGTGTTGAACCCTGGGTCTGCCCCTATGCCAACAAACACACAAGTAGAAAGATACAATAGAAAAATGTATTTTCTCAAATAATTTCCTCCCCCATATCTTAGGGAGTCAGGGATTTTATACAATATGACTACTCTTCTAAAATTGTATAGAAAAGGGTTGGAAATCCATTAGAATCTGGTTGTTCATCCAATTGCAATGATTTTTTCAATTACGGGAATATGTTGACTCGATAGGTAGCCATTTTCTGTAGTCATCTATTTGTCTTTTTTCCCTTTGTCTCATGGATATTGGTTCCCATTTTTCAGCTCCCAACTTCCAAGTACAACGTTGACTATTTTTATGGTGATTTATTTATCGATTCGCAACATGAAAATCGTTATTGTGGTTGTGATTTTTTTTATGGAATTGGAGCAATCGTGGATGCACCTTGAGTTGCAATAGTTCAATTTTGTTCCCAGAATTGCAGTAAGTTGATTTGTGCCTGAAACTATATCAACTTGGAGTTATAGAAGACAAGTGTTGCAGTTTCTTGGAGTGTTGCAACTACTAGATCATATGTAGAAACGTTAGTGACTTGTAGTAACAAGTTCCTTCCTAATAGTTGGGGAAGAATAATGTAATAATGAAATATGTGGTAGGATTCATACCTTTGGTGAAAAATGAGGTGAAATGGATAATGGAAGTATAAAAAAGGTGTAACAACCCTAAGTAATTAATCAATTGTCATGATTCAAATAATTGTTTAATGTATACTAGTTTAATTAATTAATTGTCTTGATTAAATATTTGGTTAATGTATATTAGTTTAATCAGATAATCAATTAATAATCATGATTAAATATTTTTTAAGGAATATTGGTTTAATAAATTAAATAATTTTCATTTTTAGACTTAGTGTATTGGTAGATGACCATTAATGAAAAAGGGATACAATGGTTGACAATTAATGGAGGCATAAGGTGGGCGAGACTTAATGAAGGGAGAAGTTGATGAATAAGAAGGGGGGAAAGTAGGATAAGAAGGGGGAGGGAAACACTCAGAGAGGACTTTCAGGTTTTTTGGGAACATTATTTTCATACCAGAGGATTGTGTTACTGGTGTTTTGCTGGGGGAAACTTGCTAGAGGATTTTATTACTGGTTTTTCTCGAGGAGCTAGTTGGAGGTCTGCCATAGGGGAATCTATTGCTGGGATTTTTGGGCTTGGGGGGCCAAGAAATCACAAGGATTCCTGGAGCTAGGGAGTCAGAGAGTCTCTGTTCCTAGCTAGATGGGAGGAAAAGATTTAGTTTTCAGGCAGTTTCAAGCAGTTAGCAACAACACGAAAGAAAGGGACAAACTTCTTCTTCAAGAGGTCTTTTTCTAGTATTAATTTTGTTTTGAATTAAAGTTATGATATGTATCTATGTATTGAAATTGTGTAATATGTTGTGTAATCTATTTTGTGACTATTTTGGATTGTATAAATTGATAATTTGATATTTAACTGATTAATTTGCTAGAACTTCATCATAAATTAGATAGATTTGTTGTAATGCAAACATAAATGGAAATTACATGTCATGTTCAAGAAAATAAAAGTAATTTAGATTACAAATTTACCATTTAACTTTGAAGCCCTAATGAAGGGCTTTTACACATGGTATCAGAGCTCGGCTTCAAAAAATGAAACCTAGGCTTCACCACCCACAACACTGGGATTTTGTATCTGTGCAAACATGGTCTGCAAGGTCTGCATCCAATTTGAGTTGTTATAGGAACCCACAATCCCAACCAAATAATCATTTGGTATAACACTTTATTTCACTAGAATGGCATCAACAAATAATGTTTTCAGTAGAAAACCTACTTGAATTCAGCGATCAAGTGTAACACATCCTCTGCCATGCAGTAAATATAAAGGCTTTAAAATTTTCAGAGAAATTACCAGAATGCAGTAAAAAAAAAACGAGCAAGATAAGCTGTGCCCTAGATAAAAAAAATAAAAACGAAAATCTTTTGTATTTGATAACAATTTTGAACAGTGACAATTTTACAAATACCATAGATGGACATTTTTTCCATTGTCAGCCTAACATTCGGAAATCATGAACAATGTTCAATGCCTTATTAACCACACTGTCCAAAATAAAGAGTTAAATAGAAAAATATAAATATTGGACATGTTTATAGATGGAGGAAAGCGCATTATGACATAATTACATTAGTAATTGTTATACATACAAAACAAAAACATCAAACTTGAAATAAAAATCTCTTTATCTATTATTTTATTATTTCTCTACGATACTAAAAAAAATCGAATAGGAAATATCAAAAAATACTGTATAAGTGAATCTAAATTGTGTTACAATGTTCGAATTGACCAAGATATCAAAATATTTAAAAAAAAAATGAAGACCCTACACATGAATAGAACCCTCAACCACCTGCCAAATATAGCTACGACTTTTATTGTCTCTGCTAGCCAACTTTATGCTATGTTCTAGAAACCCCAGCTAAGTTGAACAACTACTCTTTATTTTCAGCCATAACTTGCACATTCTTTCAATCTCTCTCCCTGTAAAGATTCACATAGAGCCGAGGAGAGGACTTCTGCAACGCGGAGTGATTAGGCTCGATAAGATTAAGTACGATGCGATTAGTCTTGATAAGAGTAAGAACTGAACTATACATACATACATACATACATAAATTGTAATTGCAAATAATATTCATCATAATGTCATCAGGGAAGAGGCATTGGTGCCACTAGTGTGAAACTGTAATCTCAACCATTGAAGAGGAGGGGGAGCTCATATGCCCTCGCTACCATGGAGGGTTTGTTGAGGAAATGGAGGGTCAAGATATAGCATTACCTAAAATCTCCTCCAAAGGCACAACAACACGTAGGGTTTTTATTTTAAAAACAAACAATATATATAAATAAACAAAAAAAATTAGTCGCAGGCCTTCCTCCCAGCCACAGGCCCAGCTCCGAGCCCCTAATCTTGATTAGCACCACAATCGACTGAGCTCACACCAAACACTAGTATCCATGTCCATAGCCATCAATCGAAGCACTTGCCACACAATACATTATCGAATCAAATCCCAACACCAAGCCAAAGCCAAGTGCAAAGCCCGCAAGGGAGCATAGTGTGCACAATCCGTCAAATAAAACAAAATCCAAGTTCACCAGCCATCAAAGTTTATGCTTGGAACCTGCCAACATATAACCATGGGCTAGCATAGAGCCACATCACACAAATCAAAGCCTAGCGCCCAAAGTGCCAAGTCGATCAAAGAGCCCACGAGGGCGTTGCTACCACGACAAACCACTAAGCCACACGCTCTACCAATACAAAAGACCAGTGCACCAGCCAAGCTCCCATGCAGAGCTCGAGACCGAGTGCCAAGAAGAGATCCCACCAGGGATGTAACAGGTGCACTATGCATCCACAATCCCATGCATAAACCAACAACAAACGTCGAGTCAAAATAAGCTATGGGTTATGGCAATCAATGGGAATGGAACCCTCGACTCCATGAACCAAACAAACAAACGACAGACCTGTTCAGAAAATTTCCAAACAAGTTCAGAAAATTGTCAAACAAACCTACGGAAGAAAAGTTCAAGCTAGCAACCAAGCGCCTAATCATCGGGGTTGACCGAGGAGAGGGACGGCCAAGGGCAACCTCATCCTTCACCTCTATTGAGCATTTGACAAAAAAAAAATGAAAATGAATAGGGACTGAGCGAGGTTAGGGTTTGAAGCAATAAGTGTGACAAGAGGATTAGGGTTGAGGATGAGAATGGGGGAGAGGGGCACGTGGGCCTCATGCACCCATGATGCAGAACTTTAATTAAAAATAATAATAATTAAATTAATTTACTTATTTTTTTTA
>JZKD02S0641661.1:49358-63519 GCA_000966675.3 Picea glauca
AAGGTCCTTGTAGAGTAGTGGGAGTTTGACGCATGTTGTGGGGAATAGTTAGGGTATAATAGGAGGTATGCTAGAAAGCACTACATAGGGGATCTGATGCACTATGGTGAGTATGGTGCAATGCTAGCGTAGCTACCAGGAGAGGGAGTCAGTAGTTTTCTTAGGCAAAGACATCGATCTTAGATTCTTTAACCCTGACCTAGCCACTTACCCTAAAGAGAGTAACGTATGTTTACAGACAAGTAAAAAAAAAACTTACACCTAACCCTGTTTTCAAGTTTAAGTTGCGCAAATGTGAATTTCCCTAGAATCTCCCTGACAAAATTTTGGTTGATGCAGATTCAATTGTAGAGGATGGTTAGGACTAAAGGAAATCGAGGCAGAGGGGCATCGTCACATGGAATGCCAACGCCGCCACCACCATTGCCTGAATTAGCCCTCATTCTGTGCTCTTTGGAGGCCATAAATGAGACTTTAAAGGGGCATCATATAGCAGGGATCGAAGTGGAGCCCCCACCATATGGCATGGGTAATCCTGAAGTGCCGAGGGATTCAGGGGGAGGGCCTCCACCCAAGGATATCACTAGAGAACTGTCGAAGATCAAACTTCCAAAGTTCGTCGGGGGTCGTGCCAGTGAATGTGCAGAGGCATGGTTGGAAGGAATGAAAAGATGTTTCTCCTTAAGAGACTATGAATCCACATCAATGGAGAAAATAGAAATCTTTCAGTTAAGGGACAGTGCCTTGAACTAGTGGGGCAATCTGGAGAGGCAGTTGCACTTTACCCCAGACCCCATCTCTTGGGAATTTTTTGAGGAAAGGTTCCGAAGGAAATATCTACTAGCTTACTATGAGGAACAACAAGTGGGAGCATTTGATGCTCTAGTACAGAGAAACATGACCATGGAAGAGTACGAGATCAGGTCTATGGAATTGGTAAAATATGTTTCACACTTGGATAATGATCAACGACAGGAAGAACACTTTGTCTATGGGCTAAACCCTAAGATAAGGGCCATGGTGCGGATGTGGAAACCGTATTTAGTAGAAAAAGTAGTTGAAAATTCACATTATGCGGAGGAACACATAAACTTAAATGGAGGTACGAGATTGACCTTCTTGCATGATCCTAGATTCATGGGGAAGGCCCCTAGGACCTTCTCCAGTGGAGGGATCTCTAGGACACCTCTTTATGGTAATAGATTTGCACCAAGGACATCTGCCACAAGTATTTCAATGGCAGCGAGTGCAACATCACGTTCATCACCAATGACGTAGGCAGGTCCACAACCATCTCAGGGAGCAGTTAGTAGAGGCAGAGGTTCCAGGGGAAGGAACTCATTTCAGAGACCGTCACAGAGCAGTGTACAAGTTCCATCTCATGTTACATGTTGGGGGTGTGGAGGACCCTATTACCAACATGACTACCCAGAGTTGCTAGCAGGATTTGTGCATAGAGAAGGAAAGGCCCCGATGGGAAGAGCAAGCGGTAGCCACCAGATTTATGCAATAGTTAATAATCGCCAAGTAGAACATCAATCCACGGTGGTGGAGTCATCAGGTACGCTAAATCATATCAATGTTAAAATTTTATTTGATTCTAGTACTACAGATAGTTTCATTTCACCATTTACATTAGAAAACAATGGGTTGGCAGACTACAAGCATGACGACTTTAAACAAGTTGAGATGGCTTCGGGAAAAAACCAAGTGGTAGGACCTAGCGTTGATAATTGTCTAGTAGACCTGTGAGTGTGTACTACCAGGGTGAAGGTATATGTCACTGCCCTCTGGACGTATGACCTAATCATTGGAATGGATTGGTTAGAATCCCATCGAGCTATTGTAGATTGTTTCGTAAAAAGGGTGCTTTGTGTTAACAATCAAGGAAGGTCAGTAGAGATCCACGGTGTAGGGAGAAGGGTGTCTCTATGATTTATCTCAACTATGAAGGTTAAGCGGTGCATGAGGCAAGGGTGTTGACTGTATGTAGTGGAAGCAGTGAATGAAAGGAAGGGACCCTCCTTGGATCAGTACCCAGTATTTTCAGAGTTTAAGGATGTTTTTCCGAACGAGTTGCCAGGTTTACCTCTTGAGAGGGAGCTTGATTTTACTATTGATCTAAAACCTGGTGCAGAACCAATTTCCAAGATTCTGTATAGGATGACGACACCAAAACTTTGTGAGTTGCAGATGCAATTGAAAGAGCTACTCAACTTAGGGCTAATAAGACCCAGTGTCTCACCTTGGGGTGCACCAGTAATCTTTGTGAAGAAGAAGGATGGTTCCTTACAACTATGTATATATTACAGGGACTTGAACCGTGTTACAGTGAAAAATGGGTACCCTATTCCACGAATAGATGATCTCTTTGATCAGATGAAAGGAGCAGTGGTATTTTCAAAAATTGATTTGCGATCAGGGTATCACTAATTAAGAATTAAGGAAGGAGATGTTCCTAAAACTGCCTTTCGAACTCTGTTTGGGAATTATGAGTTTGTTGTACTACCTTTCGGATTAACCAATGCACCAACAGTATTCATGAGCCTCATGAATGGTGTATTCCGGAAATACTTAGACCACTTTATACAAGTCTTTCTAAATTATATCCTCATCTATTCCAAGAATGAAAGAGAACATGAGGAACACTTACGAGTAGTGTTGTCCTGCCTTAGAGAGAACAAATTGTATGGGAAGTTGTTGAAGTGTTCCTTCTTCCAGAAAGAAATTCAATATTTAGGTCATATCATTTCCGGTGAAGGAATCTCTATGGACCTAGAAAAGGTAAAGACTATTATGGAATGGCCAGTGCCAAAAAATGCTCATGAGGTAAGAATCTTCATGGGGATAGCAGGTTATTATTGGAGATTTGTGGAAGGGTTCTCTAAAATAGTGAAACCCATCACCACTTTGCAGTGCAAGGGGGTCAGGTATGAATGGACAGAATAATGTGATAGTGCATTCATCGAGCTTAAGAGGTTACTAACTAGTGCGCCAATTCTACGAGTGTCAGATATGGAAAAGGACTTCACAGTCTGCACAGATGCCTCGAAGAAAGGGTTGGGGGGCGTGCTAATGCAGGATAGGGGAGTGATAGCTTATGAATCAAGGAAGTTGAATAAACACAAGGAGATTTACACTACTCATGATTTAGAGTTGGCAGCTATAATGATAGCTCTGAAACTTTGGAGGCACTATCTAGTAGGGCAAAACATTGAGCTCAAAACAGACTATCAAACTTTAAGACATCTCTTCACTCAAAGGGATCCAAATGCCAGGCAGAGGTGATGGAGTGAGTTTACGAGTGAATACGATTTTGGTATTTCATACATCAAGGGAAAAGAAAATGTGGTCGTGGATGCCTTGAGCAGGAGACCACATGTCTTCTCCTTGGTACCCTTAAAAGTCAATCTAAGGAAACGTGTGTTTACGCAACTCCTTAGAGACAGTTGGTATTTAAAGGTTACTTAAAACCTTGAGAGTGGAAGGCAGTTAGATCCAAAGTATGATGGATATAGCCTGGAAGCAGATGGACTATTAAGATATCGAGGAAGGATGTACATCCCCGAAGGTGGGGATATTCGAAGCATCATACTGAAGGAAGGCCATAGAGCACTTTATTGTGTGCATTCGGGTGGGAAGAAAATGTACGTGGACATGAGGAAGCTCTTCTTATGGGTAGGCATGAAGCATGATGTAGTCCATTTCGTCACCAAGTGCCTAGAGTGTCAACAAGTGAAAGCCAACCACCATCACTCGGCAGGTCTCCTACAACCACATGATGTTCCTATGACCAAGTGGGAAGTCATTTATATGGATTTTGTTGTGGGGTTTCCGCTCACATCTCATAGACACAATGCCATCCTTGTGATAGTTGATAAGTTGACCAAGAGTGCTCATTTTATTCCGGTTAGAGACACTTACAATGTCACTGATGTGGCACGCATGTTTGTAAGTGAGGTCATCCATTTGCACGGGATACCCAAGAAGATCATTTCAGATAGGGACTCTAGATTCACTTCTAGGTTTTGGACAAGTTTGCAGTCAACGTTGGGTACTCAGTTGAACTAAAGCATAGCTTATCATCAAGAAACAAATGGGAAAACTGAGAGAGTAAATTAGGTTATGGAAGACATGCTTAGGATGTATGTTATGGATAATCAAACCGATTGGGAGAAGTACCTACCATTGGTGGAGTTCGCCTACAATAACAGTTTTCATAGATCCATTGGAATGCCACCCTACGAAGATTTGTAGGGAAGACCATGTAGAACAACGTTGAGTTGGGAAATATTAGAAGACCGAGTAACAGTTGGGCTAGAGTTGATTCAAGAGATGGAGGAATAGGTGATTCAGATTAGGCAGAGACTAAAGGAAGCTCAGGATAGACAGAAAAGTTATGCAAATGCACATAGGACTGACCGAAGTTATAAAGTGGGAGATCATGTTTTCATTCGTATTAGGCCTAATAAGAGTACCATTCAGTTCGGGAAGGGGACAAAGTTTTCACCTCGATTTATAGGACCATTCAAAATCCAAGAGAAAATTGGAACTGTTTCCTATCATCTCGTACTTTCACCCCACTTGCATAAAACTCATAATGTTTTTCATGTATCTGTTCTACGTCATTATGTTGTTGATGAATCACATAAACTAAATTGGAAGGAATTGTAGGTATCGAACGTGGGAACCCTCACAATAGAACCATTACGCATATTGGACCATAGAGTCTGACAGCTCAAGAATCATCTGGTAGACCAAGTTAAGGTCCAGTGGGACAAGTATAGTCCAAGATATGCTACTTGGGAGGATGCCGAGACACTACAACAAGATTATCCCTCACTTTTTTTGACCACCTCAAGAATATGTTCCTCGAAGGTTGGGTGTATGTAACACAACCTTTTGACTTAGGTATCTAGGATTACCTGAGGCCTAATCACCTTTATTTTCTATTCACCGTGAAACTATTAATGATACATTTGAAATTTTAAGACGTATGAACCTATTTGAATGTTTAAATGTTATTTGAATGATGATGGATATGATGCGACCTACTATGTGAATGTGAATTCTATGAATGTTTAAATGTTATTTGAATGATGATGGATATGATGTGACCTATTATGTGAATTTAAATTCTATAAATGTTAAATGTCACTTGAATGATGATGGATATGATGCAATCTATTATGTAAATGAAAATTTTATGAATGAGTAATGTCAATTGAATTATGGGATATTATGAGATCTATTTCTAACTTGAAAATTTGATATTAAGTTGTTGGTATGTGGATACCGAATTGAGATTATGGTTGTATGCAATTACATGATGATAGTGCATAAGTATGTATGAGTTTGTGTTATAGACTAATCTGCAGGTCAATGGGCTATGAAATAGCCAAGGGATAATGGTAATGAAAATGGATGTCATGACCACCGACTGAGAAACAATATGGTATGAATCTTCGTACATGAAATTCTATTGGTTTGAATCCATAGCTACGATATATGGACCGGTGCAGAATTTCAGGTGGTGAGACTGCCTAAAACTGAATAAACGATGACAAAACTCCCAACAACACGGTGCCACTATATATTCCATTGTAGGGTATGGAACCCAGTCCTATTAAGAGGGGTGGAGGCATTTCCCACTGTGTATCCTTTGAAACCTAGAGTCATGAGAGGATGGTGTTAGCTCACACTCCCCTAGACGTGTGATGATGATTGTAAGTTGCCTGCTGGGGAAGCTTAGTCAAGATAGTGACACTTGCACTTACGGTTTCTATTTGGACTTAGGTCAATATAGTTGACGCTCCAAGATAGTCTAGCAAAGGAAGGATAGGAATGGACGATGGAAATAAGTTAGGGAGGAAGGATGAATAGAAATAGTTGAGAGTGTATGGAGATTTTCCTTCTGGTGGAATTTATTGTTTTTCCTTCTAAAAAGAAAATGTGTATATATGTATATTCATAATTACTTAACTAAACTACAGTTGTCTAAATAAGCATTATTGGGCTAGATTATTGTAATTAAGGGATTTCGCAAACAATTGATTGGTTTATTATCTTTTATAAATAGAATAGTCTTGTTGATTGGATTGGATGCATAAATAAATTACTATAGAGGTGATAGTTATTGTTATTAGTACATGCACAAGACTTGTATGTACTAGCTACACATCATTTTCTTGTACATGTACACTAGTATGTATGAGTTTTTTGGGCTTACTTACTGATAATGTTGTTTATTGGATATGAATGTGTGAACCATGTGTATTTTCCCTTGTATCATAAAATACTTTAACTTCGGGACAAAGTTTCCTGAAGGGTGGGTGTATGTAAAAACCCTAAGTAATTAATCAATTGTCATGATTCAAATAATTGTTTAATATATATTATTTTAATTAATTAATTAATTGTCCTGATTAAATATTTATTTAATGTATATTAGTTTAATCAATTAATCAATTAATAATCATGATTAAATATTGTTTAAGGAATATTGGTTTAATAAATTAATAATTTTCATTTTGAGACTTAGTGTATCAGTAGATGACGATTAATGAAAAGGGGATAAGATGGTTGACACTTAATGGAGGGATAAGGTGGGTGAGACTTAATGAAGGGAGAAGGCGGTGAATAAGAAGTGGGGAACGTAGGATAAGAAGGGGGGGAGGGGGAGCGGGAAACACTCGGAGAGGACTTTTGGGTTTTTGGGGAAAATTATTTTCATACCAGAGGACTGTGTTACTGGTTTTTTGTTGGGGGGAAACTTGTTGGAGGATTTTATTACTGATTTTTCTTGAGGATCTAGTTGGAGGTCTGCCACAGGGGCCAAGGATGATTTTAGCAGCTAAATTTCGCTCATGTGTTAATTTTCCATTGTTTTTCCCAAAAGCATATTTTCTATTCTAAAAATGATTTGCCCAAATTCTATAGGATAAAATTATTTTACCTTAAAAATCGCCAAAATTTTATATAAACTATATAAAATTCTTATAAATTTGAATAATTTTACAAAAATATCGCCAAACATTTATAGCTGGAATATGAAGGATTAGTAATATTCACCAAGGTTTCTACATTTTAAAATAAATTTCCATCCTTAAAATCATCCTTGACAGGGGCACCTGTTGTTGGGAGTTTTGGGCTCGGGGGGGCCAGGAAACCGCAAGGATTCCTGGAGCTAGGGAGCCGGATAGGCTTTGTTCCTAGCTGGTTGGGAGGAAAAGATTCAGTTTTTAGGCAGTTTCAAGAAGTTAGAAACAACATGAAAGAAAGGGACAAACTTCTTCTTCAAGAGGTATTTTTCCAGTATTAATTTTGTTCTGAATGAAAGTTATGATATGTATCTATGTATTGAAATTGTGTAATATGTTGTGTAATCTGTTTTGTGACTATTTTGGACTGTAGAAATTGATAATTTGATATTTAACTTATTAATTTGCTAGAACTTCATCATAAATTAGATAGATTTGTTGTGATGCAAACAAAAATAGAAATTATATGTCATGTTCAAGAAAAGAAAAGTAATTTAGATTACAAATTTACCATTTAACTTTGAAACCTTAATGAAGGGATTTTACAAAAGGGAAGTGATAGATGGAAAATGTTAAGAAAAAGGGTCTAGACGGGTGTTGAAAATATGCCATTGTAGGAACCTGTCACTTCTTCTCATGGACATGCACTTTATGTTTCTCATTTTTCCTTCAATACAACATCTAATTCTTCTTATGAGTGGCCTATTGATCTTGTATCATCTTATCATATGGATAAGGATAAAGCCATATTTGCACTCTTAATGAGTCGAATACCAAACACATATTTCTTGGTGATGATATATCTCTTGATGTTGTAGGTCTAGAAATATACAGGAAAATAATGGCCATTTCAATGATGTATTGTGTGTTCCAAGTCTTATCTGCAACCTTCTATCAGTATATCGGATCACTAATTTAGGTGAAGTTAAAAACATATATTTTTCACCTCACCAAGTTCTAATCAAGGATTTAAAAGATCCTAAGAATTTTTGAGCAACTAGAATTGTAGATGAAATTACAAAGTTGTACAAATTCGACAACTTTGGGTCATCATCTTTTCCATAAAATTATGTTTCCCATAGAGATGACTTGAGCAAAACTTGGCATGAGTGGTTTGGCCATCTAAAGTATCACTCATTGTAGAACCTATGAATTCAAAATATGGTGACTAGTCTTCCTCTCATTTCTTGTAGAGATGGTGTTTATGTCGATTGTATTCTCGACAAACATCATCTGGAAAATTTTAAAAAATGTTTCTCTTGTAATTCCTCTGGCCCTCTGAAATGGTGTTTTTCAAAGAAATAATTGCACATTAAAGGAAATGGATAACTATATTCTCAAATATAAATCATCGAGTGTTCATTATTGGGGGGAAGCCATCAATTGGGTCAACTACATATTAAATTGTACACCCAAAATATTTTAAAAATATAACACCAAAAGAAGCATGGAATGAAATTAAGCCATGTGCAAGTCACTTCTATGTATTTGGTAGTGTGGCATGGGCTCACATTCCTAAGGAGAAAAGGAAAAAATGGCATCCTATCAGTGAGAAATATTTTATTTTTGGATATTCTAAATATGTCAAAGGTTACTGACTTCTTCATCCCCATTCTTGTAACAACCCTAATTAACTATTTAATTATCATGAATAATTAATATTAATTTAATTAATTATTAAAATGACTTTATGGAGACTTTATTATAATATTATCAACATTGGTAGATGAAGTAAATAATGGGATAGATAAGGTGGTTGAGGAATTAATCGGGGGAAGGAGGTTGGAGAAAGGGATTTGAGGGAGGAAGATAAGGGAGGGGGGAGAACTCAGAGAGGAGGATCCTTTGGTTTGAGGATATTTTAATTTATGGTAAGGTGAGAAAATATGGGGAGGAAGAAGGAGGAAGGGAGGAAACAACACTTTTGGTTGCGACAATTTTGCATGAGGACTCTCACAGGGGAACATTTGTTGCTAGGAATTTTGGGCTGAGGGGCCAAGAAACTGTAAGGATTCCTAGAGCTATGGAGCCAGAGAGGTTGTTCCTAGTTGGATGGAAGGTTAACAATCAGTTTTGGCAGGTTCAACATCATCAAAATCATCATCGGCTTCAGGTTGAGCATCAGGTTGAGGTAAATAATTTATGCATTTCCTGCTTATTGTTATCATTATATTGTTGTTAATGATTATATTGTTGTTAATTATTAAAGTGATGTTCGTATGCTGCTAAACTGTCGATTATTGTCGATTATTATGTTGGAACAATAATTAAAGAAGTAGGTTAGAAAGAATTTTTGTATTTATTTTTATTTTTATGAGGCTCTGTATTTAAAGGCATTACATATGGTATAAGAGCAGAGACTAAAGGAATCACAGGATAGACATAAAAAAACATTTGATTCACATAGGACTGGCCAAAGTTATAAAGTGGGATATCAAGTTTTCATCTGTATCAGGCCTAATAAGATTACCATTCGGTTGGGGAAGGGGACAAAGTTTTCACCTCAATTAATATGACCGTTTAAAATCCAAGAGTGAATTGGACCCATTGCCTATCGTATCATACTGCCACCCCACTTGCATAAAAATCATAATGTTTTTCATGTATATGTTCTACGTCATTATTTTGCTAACAAATATCATAAGATGAATTGGAAGGAATTGCAGTTATCGGACGCGAGAACCCTCACAATAGAACCATTACACATATTGGACCGTAGAGTCTGACAACTCAAGAACCATCTGGTAGACCAAGTTAAGGTCCAGTGGAACAAGTATAGCTTAGGATCTGCTACTTGGGAGGATGTCGAGACATTACAAGGAGATCATCCCTCAATTTTTTGACCACCTCAAGAATATGTTTCTCGAAGGTTGGGTGTATGTAATGACACCTTTTGACTTAAACAACTAGAATTACCTGAGGCCTAATCACCTTTATTTTCTATTCACTGTGAAACTATTAATGATACACTTGAAATTTTAAGACGTATGAACCTATGTGAATGAAAATTCTATGAATGTTTAACATTATTTGAATGATGATGGATAAGATGCAATCTATTATGTGAATGAAAATTCTATGAATGTTTAACGTTATTTGAATGATGATGGATATGATGCAATTGATTATGTGAATGACAATTCTATGAATGTTTAACGTTATTTGAATGATGATGGATATGATGCAATCTATTATGTGAATGTCAATTCTATGAATGGTTAACATTAATTGAATTATGGGGATATTATACAATCTATATCTGACTTGAAAATTTTGACATTTAAATTTGTTGGTACGTGGATACTGAGTTGAGATTATGGTTGAATGCATTTACATGAAGATATTGCATAGATATGTATGAGTTTGTGTTATAGACTAATATGCAAGTCAATGGGATATGAAATAGCCAAAGGATAATGATAATGAAAGTGGATCTCATCAACACCGATCGAGAAACAATATGGTATGAATCTTTGTGTGTGAAATTATGTTGGTTTGAATGCATTGCTATCATATATGGACCAATGTAGGTTTTTGAGTTGGTGAGACTGCCTAAAACTGAATATACGATGACAAAATTCCCAACAAAATAGTGCCAGTGTATATTCCATGGTAGGGTGTGGACCCTAATCCTATTAGGAGGGGTGGAGGAATTTCCGATCATGTATCCTCTGAAACCTGGAGTCATGGGAGGATGGTGTTATCTCACGCTCCCCTATACATGTGATGATGACTGTCAGTTTCCTGTTGGGGAAGATTGGTAAAGAGAGTGACACTTCCGCTTACGGGTTCTATTTGGAGTTAGGTCAATATAGTTTATGCTCCAAGATAGTCCAACAGAGGAAGGATAGGTATGGAAGACAGAAGTAAGTTATGGAGGAAGGAAGAATAGAAATAGTTGAGAGTGTGTGGGGATTTTTCCTTATAGTGGAATTTATTGTTGTCCCCTTTTTAAAAGAAAATATGTATATATGTATATTCATAATTACTCAACTGAACTACAATTGTCTAAATGAACGTTGTTGTGCTAAATTATTGTAATTAATAGATTTTGCGAACATTTTAATTGGTTTATTATCTTTTATGAAATGAATGGTATTGTTGATTGGATTGGACGCATACAAGAATTACTATAGGTGTGATAATTATTGTCATTAGTACATGCACGAGCCTGGTATGTGCTAGCTACACATGCATTTCTTGCACATGTACACTAGTATGTATAAGTTTTTTTGTTTACTGATAATGTTGTTTAATTGATGTGGGTGTATGAACCATGTGTCATTACCCTTGTATTGTAAATTACTCTAACTTTAGGACGAAGTTTCTTGAAGGGTGGGTGTATGTAACAACCTTAATTAACTATGTAATTATCATGAATAATTAATATTAATTTAATTAATTATTAAAATGACTTTATGGAGACTTTATGATAATATTATTAAGATTGGTAGATGAAGTAATTAACGGGATAGATAAGGTGGTTGAGGACTAAATGGGGGGGAAGGCGGTTGGAGAAAATGATTCGAGGGAGGAAGATAAGGGAGGGGGGAAAACTCGGAGAGGAGGATCCTGTGGTTTATGGAAAGGTGAGAAAATTTTGGGAGGAAGAAGGAGGAAGGGAGGAAAAATCAATTTTGGCTGCAATAGTTTTGCTTGAGGACTCTCACGGGGGCATAGTTGTTGCTGGGAATTTTGGGCTCAGGGGCTAGGAACTCGTAAGGATTCCTAGAGCTAGGGAGTCAGAGAGGTTGTTCCTAGTTGTTTGGGAGGTTAATACTCAGTTTGGGCAGGTTCAACATCATCATCTTTAGGTTGAGCATCAGGTTGAGGTAAATACCTTATGCATTTTCTTCTTACTACTATCATTATATTGTTGTTAATTATTAGTATGTCATTACTATGTTGCTAAACTGTCAATTACTGTCAATTATTATGCTGGAACAATAATTAAAGAAGTAGGTTAGAAAGAATTTATGTATTTATTTTTATTTTTATGAGGCTTTGTATTTACAGGCTTTACAATTCCAATGAAATGATTATTAGAAGATATGTTAAATTTCATGAAAATTTCTTTGCCTCTAAACCTAATCAAGTGTTTTTTCCATATTCATCCTACGAGCCATATTCAACATTTGTGCCATATTTTGTTCATATTCTATTTTATTCTTCAAATGATGACAGTGAGTATGAAAATCCTCTTCCATATTCTCACCTTCCTGTAGATGAGTCCACTGAACATGAACTTGAATGAACACCATTGCTTCCCACATCTTCGTTCTTTCAATGTGAGAAGCAACTAGTGATCTTGTCAGTGATACTTAGATCAAGATAAGACATGTTCACAATTCCTATGATCCTCCTCTCTTTTGTCTCAATTTTTAGAGACTCGTGATCCAAACACATTTGTAGAAGCTTTTAATCATCCAAATTAAGATAGAACAATGAATGATGCCATTCTGGAATGGTGAATGATACTTGGGATCTTGTAACTCTTCCAAAAGGAAGAAAACTTGTCATATGTAAGTGGGTATACATAAATAAGTATGCATCAGATGGAAGTGTTCAAAGACATAAGGCCCAGTTAGTTACCAAAGGATTCTTTCAAGATGAAGGAATGGACTACATTGAAACATTTTCTCTCGTAACCAAAATAAATTCCATTCACCTTGTTCTAGCCCTTTTTTCCTCACATAGATGGGGAGATAAGCCAAAAGGATACTTCGGTATATCTGGGGTATAGTTTAGTTTGGAATACATTACAATTCAAGGAGGACTCCTTTCTTGGTTGGTTTCACTGATTTGAATTGGGATGGAAAATTTAATGATTGAAATTCTACTATAGGTTATGTTTTCAACATTAGTTCTAGACATGTCACTTAGAATTGTAATAAATAAACAACTATCGCTCTTTCTTTAAAATAAGCATAATATTGAGTAACGACTAATGAAATTCAAGAATCCTTGTGGATTCAAAAGATCCTTTCATAGTTTGGATTCCAACATCTCTCCAAATATCTAGTTCAACATTAGTTATGTAAACTCATTGAGATGCACATTCACATCATATGAAATCTCATTCATGATCAAGTTATTGAAATGTTCTTTTTCCGTACAAAAGATCAAGTTGCAAAAATTTTCACAAAGTCTCTTATAGAAGAAAATTTTCCAAACTTTAATTATTCTTAAGTGGGGATGTTAAGAGATTTAGAAACTTAGGATTTTGTTAAGTTCAACTTGGTATAATATTCCTTTAGATAAAAGTGTCTTTCTATAGTATGGATTAGTATGCATTTGCAGTTACGTAATCTAACAATCATGATATGTTCAAGACATAGAGTGATTCAAGGACAAATATTATCCTCAATATTAATGGCTATATTGATCCATGGATTAACATTGGATTTATCCATGGTCTCTATTTAAAAAGAATGGAGCTTCATTTTCTAACAATAAATTGAGAGAAGATCTCTTGTAAAATATCTTTCTATCAGATTAATAAATTGGCTCAAGTAGCCATGTCGGTTGGGTCTATGGCCTATTTCCCTTGTTCATGGTTTTAACCATGTAAAAATATTGGTATATTTATATTTTATTTGGTTGTGTGACTTCTTATTGAACGTTTTTGTCCTATGTACAGATACCCTATTTTTTCAAACATCTAAAATAATGGTCATGTTGAACCATTGAATTGCATTTCTTTTGTGTTGTCAATATTAAGCTCTTCTTTGTGTTAACCTCACTGGCTACCATTATTACAGAGTTTCGATCATTGACACTAATAGAAATCAACTCACACTAGATCTGACCATCTAGATACTTGATCAATTCTTTTAACACTTGTGCCTTATCTTCTATTTCAGTCCATCATTTAATTCTTTCAATTTACACTCATTTCAATAAAGCTTAAATTTGTTGTACAACATAAAATGAACTATGAGATTGTCCATTATCACTATAATTTGATCCCATATGACATGTTTTCCTCAAATGACATTTTTTTTTTGGCTACTCTCTTTGCAACTTCTTTTAAGGAATTTGTTAGGTCCTTGATCCTTTGAGTTCCTTCAACTATAATTTTGTCTCTTTGAAGTATATTTTCATTGCAATCCTTAATCATT
>JZKD02S0641661.1:92824-122664 GCA_000966675.3 Picea glauca
ATCAAGCTTTCCCATATCCTCTAACATCAAGTCAAGGCAATGAGCGACACAAGGAGTCCAAAATAGTGTAGGATACCTAGACATAAGCATCCTACCAGCAGCCACATAATTTGCATCATTGTCCGTTATAACTTGGACAACATGCTGCGGACCTACCTCTTGGATGAACCCATCCAAAAAATCACAAAGTAATGTCGCATCCTTGACATGTGCAGATGCATCCACAGATTTCAAAAACATTGTCCCCCTGGGACAATGAACCAAGAAATTGAGAAGGGTCCTACCCTTCCCATCAGTCCAACCATCTGACATCATTGTGCATCCTGTGAACTGCCATGAATCTCGAAGCTCCCACAACCTCTGAGTGTAATCAGTCTTTTCATTTTGAAGGATGGGCCCTCTCAACTCGTGATAAGTGGGGGGCTTATACCTCGGACCAACAATACTAGCAGCCTCAAACATGGACACATAAAATGGGTTATTGGCAAAATTGAATGGAAGGTGATTTTTTCCTTAAAAATCATCTTTCATATGGACTACGTCTCTTCAATTACAACATACCTATACTCTATTTTAGGGTACGAGCGAGTCACACTTCAACTCTGTACAACTCACTTGTATACTTTGACAGTCTTGTTAACAACTTAACACATACTCATTTAAGCATCCATCCATGAACATGCCAAACAAAGAGAACACTTGTGAAGGGTATAAAATAGATACACACATATAGTGTGTATGACACAAGACATCCCTAACACTTGGCTAAGTCTTATTATTGAAAAATAGTTACAATATGAGTGATATCGAATCGATTTTGAACTTGGGCAGAGTCGCACAATTCACCTCTCCTCACCAAGACACTCATACATAGATTCGACACTATAGAAATCATTTGTTGCAACAATTTTACAACTCATGAGATGAACCCCAGACATGCGCCCACCATATACTCATCGTCTCTTCTTTGTCACGAGACTTCACATAGAAATGTGGTTTTGTCTCATAGAATGCTTCAACTACACCTGCGACAAGACTTTGCCAAACTCCAAAGTCACCCTATCTGCTGCTAGACTCAATCCAAAGGAGGTCACCCCAACTCTTCCCACATAATCACCTCAAGGAAACACAAGTCCTCCCATTTGAGCAACTTGGCTCCTTGGGGGAGCTCACCCTTCCTTGTTTGGATCTACCTCATAACATTTGTGCTGATATTTCTCTCATCCTTGTGCCTTCTTAGTTGTGCATCCTTGTTCTTTTATATGGAATCCAAATGCCACCTTTGTGAATCATCGCATCCTTTGGGTGTGTCACACCCCTTCGTGAAACATAGCACCTAAATGAAGCGATGCACCCCTTCATGGACCCACATGCAAAAATGAACGCATGCACTTGTCAACCTTCATTTCCCTTCAGATTAGTGTGCCCCAAACTTTGGTGCACTCCTCATGCCAATGCACCTCAACCTCTTTGGTGCACCCAACCCTGTGCTTCACCTCAGGGTTGGGAAATCCCCTTAGCATGTTCGCGCACCTAATGAATCGACTTTCCCAACTAGTGCGACTCTTGGATGCTAGAGCAACCCTAAATTATGTCTTCTTGAGGACTTGGGAGTGGGTGGCTACGCCCTTCTAGATGAGGACCTTACATCCTACCCCACCTCAAGTCATTATCATCCCTGACAACATCCAAAAAATATGTGATCTACAATTCTCCACCCGAACTTGTGCTCCCATGGAAACTAAGTTTTTTTGAAACCCTAAGTTTAATGCCAACTGGAAACCCCAATTTTTTGTTAAACTGGCAACCCCAAGTTTCCCTATGAAGTGGAAACCCCAAATTTCCACAACACCTATGATCATCCACAACATTGTTCATCCATCCAAAGTTCCCTCTTCCCAAAGTTGTGTGAAACCAAATATTTCTGCTACATTGGAAAGACGCCTCCTCGCCAACTCGATCGACAATGCCCAAGTTACCACTATCCTACTATGACAATTAATCTTTGTTCTACTGCTACTGCAACCTCAACCACTAGTACAACCTCAATTAAAACTTAAAAAATGTCTAAGTTTTGAACTCCTATGATCTTATTGCTATGCCCATACTTCAATCAACTCTGTCATGTCTCCATATAGTTCTAGCCTCAAGTTCTAAAATGGTTGGGTAGCTATTCCATTTTTCACATCTAGTTCTTAAAATGTGCATCTCCATGATTGAACTTAGTCTTGTTGTTTGCATCTTTTCACTCCATCCAACTCCAAAAACTAACGCAAGTGTCCAAACTCACCTCATTATTGTTGTTGTCGTCCAACATTTGTCAAGGAGATATTCCACAATGTCTAAGTGTTTCACCTCAAACCTACTGGTGCATATGTGCTTCGACCTTTCAGTCATTCACTTGTGTACTAACTCTCCAAGTGTTGAACTATCATGTTCGTTCCTTGAGAATGCACATCCTGCCGAAATCTTGGTCACTTCATTTCGCAATTCAGTCCATACACGCAAAAATCTTATACCAAGGCAAGGTTGTCCCTCACCTTGTTTCACTATGAAGTCACCCCAAAACAAATTCATCCACATAAAATTAACTCCATTGTCTACCTCATGGTTCATTTATCCAATTTACTGCAAGCCACATTGTCCATGCCACATCCAAATCTATGAAGAGTCAAAGAATCACCATGCATTGCAAGTTCAACAAACTCCACCCTTACAACTCAAACTGCGAGAAATTCCAAAAGTATGGCTTCCTTGGCCGAATTATCCCCATGTTCATCAATGTCTTCGGATATGAAACGTCCCATATGCACCAAGAGCTATATGTCCAAACTATATTTTCCCCATTACTTTATCACTTGGCCATGATGTTGTTCCTACCTCTCTATGTCTTTGAATGGTTATGCTTCACCCTCGACCATGTTTCCCAATGTAAGAGAAATTCCCATGCCCAAGTAATCTCTTCATGTTGCAATCGTCATGTCCGAACAATCCTCCAAAACAAGGAAATTCTTCAATTCACCTCCTTCTGTCGAGTCACCTCTTCGCAACTCAACATATGCAATGAATGTGGCCAATGCACCGACTCCCCTCAAACATCCCAACAAACAATCCAAATTACTCCAAGTAGAATGAGTCACCTCCAAAGAACTTCCATGCCTTAGGCATGTTCGAACCAAAACTCCTACAAACCTCAACCAATTAACCTGATTGATCTCTAATTCATCACAAAATCATCTGCAAGTCAACAAGGTAATATCTGCCTCGTCCAATGTCCCATACCAAAGGGGAGTGAACACCATCCAAGTCACTTGGTCTGCATTATTCCCATTCAGGTTGATTGCCAACAATTCTTGGTCAACTTCTTTGTTGACTCCATCCATCTCCTAGAATGAAACTACCTTGCACATATGCAAGCATCCAAACTATGACATTGTCATTGCAACTTGTCAAGTCACCATGAAACTCAACAAATATCTCTAAGGAACCAAAGCACCATGGAGCCTCATCCATCCTCTCAAAATTGGCATGTTCTCGTCCTCAATGTATGCTCCACCACAACGAGTCCTCTAATGTGCCTCATCAAAGAGTTAGGAAAATACACAATTCACCTCCATAGCTACATCCAAATATTCCTAAGTCCACCATAGGACTCATCCAAGCAGGTCACACCAACCTCTCTTCATCTTCAACCAATTCAAGGTGTCCCAATTGCTACAAGACTTCTTTGAATCTACAACAATTGAGCCGCCCTCAAGTTTGTTGTTTTTTATTGCAAAAACAGAGTACACTTGAAGCACCAATTCTTTTGAATCCACTTCAAGGAACTCACCATAACACTTACGAAATTCAAGAGATCAAAACCAACCATACCTTTTCAACAACATTCTTCGTTGTACCCATGGTTTAAGTTTGTTGTCTTTGGAACTTCACTTGCTTATTCCACCAACACTCTACATGAAATCCCCTCAATCATCATTAATAAGTACACAAACCTATAACTCCTTCGCTTGGATACAAGGGTGATTCCATCCCTCCACTTCAAAAAAAAACTCTAAGTCCCAAATTTACCATGCAACCGATCGAACTCGTCTGCACTGTGCTTCCATCTATGCACTTTCAATGTGTTCACTTCAAGGAATCATGCACACACTTCCCAATTGCTAAGCCATACTCATGTTAACTGAATATTATATCTTTGCGAAGTGTTACCTCATCATATTGTTGCGATCAACCCACTCGTCCAATAACCCATCTTGACTCAACTACTCTTCTCAGCAATGCACGACACAAATATATCATGATGAAAATGTTCCCAACCAATTGACTTGCTGCAAAGTTTCTATGGGTCGCATCAAGTCGCCCAACTCACCCAAGTGCTTCAACTCATGGCATGGCCACCTACCATGCCCTCATTTTTCACAAAGGTGTGTCCACTTTGTTGCAACAGAGAATTTCTCCACTTTACAATCACTCCTATGATTAGATCTGCGACCACTCCTGCATTCGTCTTCCATGCCCAAGTTCTTAGTTTCACCACAAAGTCTGCATCTGTTCTTGTTAAAGTGTGTACATAGTCCCGACACTTACTTCCATTGAAAATCAAACCAACTAAGTCTACGTCCAGACTGTATCTATGAAAGGTCAATCCACCTTACCAAACAATTCACCAAGTTTGCACACAAACTATCTTGACAACCAGTGCGCCTCAACACCATTGTTCTGACTGCAGTAGTGATGAAGAGACAATTCTCCTATGATACCATCTATCGCTACGATAGAGGTGAAGAGGTATCCAATCTATTCACCAGAATTGACTCTGATACCATCTATCATGTCCCCAAAGGATGTGTGCCCAGATCTTACAATTTTGCATCTCCTAAGGTCGTGCATCACTATGATGGTTCTCACTTGGCTACTTGAAAACACAAAGGATACTTCATGTAAACTAAGCCTCTTCACCTATAGTATACCCATACTATGTTCTATGCTACGAGTGGGTTACACTCTAACTATGTGCAACTCACTTATATACTTAGAAAGTCTTGTTAACAACTTAACACTTAGTAATTTAAGCATACATCTACAAACATGTGAAACAAAGAGAACACTTTGGAAACAAACAAGAGATACACATATATGGTGCAAGTCGCATAAGATGTTCCTAACACCTAGATAAGTCTTATTATTGTGAAACAGTTACAATATGAGCACTATCGGCTCAATTTATAACTTGGGTAGAGTCGCACAACTCGCCTCACCTCACCAAGTCACTCATACAAAGATTTGTCAACCCAAGACTCATCCTTCACAAAAATTTTGAAACTCTTGTGGTGTGCCCTAGAAATACACCCACCACATAATCATCGATGTCTTTTCTATGTCACAAGACTTCACAAAGACCTACGGTTCTGACTCATAGCATGCCTCATCCATACTTGCGACAAGGCTTTCCCAAACTTCAAAGTTTCCCTTCCTTCTGCTAAACTCAATCCAAAGGTCGCCCCAACTCTGCCCATAGAATCACCTTAAGGAAACACAAGTCCTCCCATGTGGAGCGACTTGGCTTCTCGAGGGAGCTCGCCCCTCCTTGTCTAAATATACCTCGGAACCTTGGTGTTCATCTTTGTCTCCTCCTTGTGCCTTCTTAGTTGTGTGCCCTTGTTCTTTTATATGGACTCCAAATGTCAACTTCGTGAATCATCATGCCCTTTGGGTGTGTCCCACCCTTTGTAGACCTACGTGCCCAAGTGAACTCATGTGCTTGTCAACCTTCACGTCCCAACCTTGGGTGTGGACCTTGTGCCAATGCACCCCAACCTCTTTGGTGTGCCCAACCTTGCACTTTGTCTCATGACTGGGCAAGCCCTTAGCCTATTCACATGCCCAAGGCACCCACTTGTCCAACTATTGTGACTCTTGGGTGCAAGAACAACCCCAAATTCCATTTCCTTGAGGAATTGGGTGAGGTCTCATTTAGAGGATGGTATTCAGGGTAAACCCTAAAATATTTAAGGCACAAGGTTGATCAACATAAACCTTTACAACAATATACTCATTACGATCTCAACACGTCATTTGCTAGAATTAAACCAATTGAAAAAAATAACAAAATCATTCATGATGTGTTTTAAATATACTTTTAAACAAATTGTGTTTTATAAAGTTAGAATATAACTTTGCTTTACTACTTGTTTATATAAGGATAAATTAAATATACTTTCAATTTTTTTTAAATATACCTTTACACAGTTGAAACATAAGTTTGAATGGAAATTCAAGATATTTACTATTTGTTTATTTCTTTCCAAAAAAAATTAACATAGGAATAAACATGTGGATTCTCTTTAATTTTTAACTTTAAATATGTAGATTTCCTTAATTAATCATAATGTATAAGATTAAGCTTAATACTCTTTCATAAGTTTTGACTTCCAAAACTCAAGCTGATATAGCTTAAAATTAACCATAATATTAAATTAAATGTTTTTTTAGTAAATGCTATAAATGCATATCTAAACTAGTCATCCCGTGTGAAGCATATTCGTTTGACATTAGGTGAAGGTGGATTCACCTAAGTTCATATTCAACTACATGGTTAGTAGGAAAGTTGAGCGTATAGATGCAAGGATCTTTGAGATAATTCATTAGGGCTTATTGGCGGGGAGGGTGAATTTTATTCAATTCACTAGGGATAAATTTTTTATTGAGATTCTGGCCGGGTGAATTTTATTCAATTCACTAGGGATAAATTTTTTATTGAGAATCTGGCTAGGTGAATTTTATTCAATTCATTACGGATCAATTTTTTTATTGAGAATTTGGTCGAGTGAATTTTATTCAATTCACTAGGGATGAATTTTTTATTGAGAATTTGGGCTATTACTATTCAATTCACTAGGGATGAATTTTTTATTGAGAATTTGGGCTATTGTAATAAGGCTCAAAAGGTAGATGACTCTTGAGATAGACTTCCAATTCAACTGTGACTATGCTAAAAGAATCTGCGACCCTGACCGACGGTTGACTTGACCTATTGAGTTGTGAAAACTGTACTTTGACCAGACTCTGGTGCATGGATGAAATTTGTCAGGTCAATTTACCCGTTAAATACAGTTTAACGGTTAACCTTTTTTCGTTAAAACGGATAGACGGTCATTACAGTGATGGAAAGCGTTAAATTTGATGGGCTTTCCAATTTCGAAATTCCAACCCTGAGTGGAGGTTATGGGATATTCAACAAAAGGTCCGGGTCATTGAGGGTTTATTGACTTGGTCCAGGTCAATGAGGGTTTATTGATTTGGGCCAATCCAGCGGGTTTATAAGAATGGATCAAAACGTTCTTCATTTCTTCAAACTCCATTTCTTCTTCCAACTTTCTCGTCTGCTTCCCTCATTCCCTTCCTCCACAACTCGAATGTTGTGAGTTTACATACGACGAACCTGTTATTCCGGAGCTCGTGTATTCAGAACGATGGAGGATTCTGTATATACTGTCGGCCCGTCCTCAAGATTCAGAATAAAGGGTTTATGATATAGTTAATTTAGACGGATTCTGTGATACAGGCGGAGGCTGCACATAGTTGTTAGAAATTATTTTCTCACATCAGACGTAATAGAAAATGGCCGAGAGGGTTTCTCGAAGGGTAAGTTGAACAGCACGATCCTGCGATTCCAAAAGATCTACAGATGGAGCGGTGAGGGTAGTCCATATTTCAAACCCTACTATCATCCTCGAAACAAGCGCATCCGAATTTAGTGCTGTTGTTCAGTCCCTCACCGGACTAAAGAGATCCTCCCCTTCCAGTAGTCAACATGAAGAAATAAATTTGTATTCGGATGATCAGTACAGTCCTCAAGTCAAGGCACCGAAGCTGCTTGCAGATGAATCTGAGTGCTTGAATTACAAGAAGCCCTCCGAATCTGCAATTATTGATGATAACACCAATGTGACCGACTGCTGCAACGACGGAGATCGTGGCGATGTTATATTATCCGAGGAATTGGAGGTTCAGCCCATCCATACCGCTGATTATATACCCTCACAATATCAGCTGTTTGAGACCTTAGAAGGCACGGGAGACATGACGTATATTGTGTTTGACACATTTTCCCCATCGATTCTTTTCTCTGGTTCTGATTTCTTGTAGAGACTCGGTATGCGTTTCCAGGGAAGACTGTTTTAGTGTTGCTGTGTGACTTGGTGTACTTCCTGTCCCGCGGGTTGCTTATCAAGTTGCATCTACTTCTACCTATAAAAATAAATTACACGCATTCTCAGCGAAGGCACGGAATGTCTCCTGTCCACATTTTTCGACGCTTAGAGTTCTCTTTTCAATGTGATTTTAATGCTTTTACACATAGTAAGACGCTTAGAGTTCTCTTTTCAATGTGATTTTAATGCTTTTACACATAGTAAGTGAATGAGTAAGGTAATTTGGGAGCAATCTTCTCTCTTTTTCTTTTTAAGTTTTTTTAGATTAAAAAATTTGAGAGCAATCTTCTCTCTTTCTCTTTTTAGGGTTTTTTTAGGTTAAAAAATTTGGGAGCAATCTTCTCTCTTTTTAGGTTAAAATGGGTCTGAATTCTACTTATTTTCAGGAATAATGTGAATTTGGTATGGATTAAAATTCCATATATTTCAAAACCTTATTTCATAAGTTTTTCCCATTTTAAACTACTGCAAATACTAGATAAGCCAAAAATTTAAACCACCGATAAATAAAATAACTTGAAAAAAAAATTGCTTACAAATTAGCCCACTCCAGTTATCAAGTCAGTGGCAAAAATATTACGAAATTGTCGTAGCCAACTTTAACCATTGGGCTGACCCCACTTAACAGGACACACCGGTTCATGGACGTGGCTATGATACATTGTTGATAAACTTGGTAGGTTACATAGAGAAACCTTGACCTACCGAACCTACACCACTCAATTGCATCGCCACTTTATGACAAAAATTCGGTGGGAACATGGTCTTATCAAAAACTTGTACTATTATTGGATTATTATTGGATTACTTTTATATCAGTAAGTGTATTTCAACATTAAATTTGGTGGGAACATGGTCTTATCAAAAACTTGTACTATTATTGGATTACTTTTATATCAGTAAGTGTATTTCAACATTTTGTTATTTATTGAGATGTTAAAAAGAAATTGTAGGAGTTTGAATTTTATTTTTAATTTTTTTATTATATTATAATTTGTTATTTTTAAGAGGTCGCAGGTTCAAATCTAGAGGAGGTAGGGTATGTATACTTTTGTAGACTTTACTAGTCAAATCGCTGGGTGGAGGGGGATCCCTTGTCTCACAAACAAGGAGGTCTCATACACCAATTTGGTGTGCTAGCTTGGTCGCGACCTTAAAAATAGATTATTATTATTATTATTATATACATTATCACATCATATGTAGTTCATTTTTTAAGAGCTATCAATGATTGTGATTCATAGTTGATTTTTTTTTAATATTTTAGAGAAATTAGTGGATTTTCAAAAACTTATATATATATTGATTGTCAATAATGTTATTGGATATTTCATTACTAGTTTGTTGAGAAGGGTCAAGTTTAAATGTGTTGAGAAGGGTTAGGTTCAAATGCATCCATTGGTTGATGCATACATTTACAAATGTGGTGGTTCTCTTTGCACATTGTTAATTGGTTCTAGCATGGATGGTTAAGAGAAAAAGTTGTTATCTTCCCCACGAAAGTTCAAATTCTTTTTATGGCTTACTTTCCCTTTATATGTTGTTTGAGGTTAACAAGGTACCACTTATCTCACTCTTACTTGAGTTTTTGAGGATCGAATAAAATGTTTCCAAACATTTAAGCATGGGATAGCTCAACTAGTTGAGTGCTTTCACATCATTAATTTATAAACATGAATGTTACATCTCTTATTCATTTATGGTTAATATTTTTTAATGATCAATGTTTTTTTTAAATATTAAATTGGATTGAGTTATGTTACATGTCTCATTAATATTAAACATATATATTATACATTTACATCATACTAAATTGTAAAATACACCTTACTTTTTTTAAATACAATTATATCTCTAAAAATATTTGGAACATTATTTTTTTTTTCTTACAATGAAATGGAATACAAATTTTAAATATTTTTTTAATAAATTTTAAATATATGATAGATATTATTTAAAAATATTATTTAAAGGTTACTTGTAGGGCATATATATTACACATGTACATACTTTGTTGCAAAATACGCATTGCTTCTTTTGAATGCAATTACATTTTTAAATATATTTCAAATACTATGATAAATTGAATGCAAGTTTTCAATATTTTTTTAATAAATTTTAATCATAGGATGAATATTATTTAATAACTATTTGTTCGAGAGAAATGAAAAAAATTCCATAAATTTAAATATATCGAAGGTGTATAATAAATGTAACTCTTATAATCTTAAAAGTTAAAAAAATAAAAGAGAAATCTAAATCCTCTACATAGTTAAATTTATCCTAGAGTGGATCTCTTTAATGACTCCTTGTTTGACGTGTGGACATAAACAATGAAGTAGACTTAGACTTTCTAACCGATTTTAAGAACATCACCATTTGCTTTCAATAATTCTCCATATTTGGAGATAATTTCCTAGGGCACAATACTGAAATCTTTAAATGAATAGTCTATTATGTTTAATATTTAGTACTAGCACAGCCACATAATTGTGGCTGATGAACGCCGAAAGGCATATATTATTTGCAAATAAACCCTGATTTTTTTTTGTCCTATATTCTTTTTTGCACTATACAGAGAGTTAATTGTGTCCATTTTCAATAAGTATAAGTCTTTTGGCGTAATAAATTAAAACCATGGTTGTAATCAAAACTAATGCGCCACCATCACTAAATTAGATCAAGAAATTGCACAAAACAAGACAACGACTATAACTAAATTCCAATCCAGGTTCCTTCTTCCTGACTCCGACTGTATGACCTCCGAATCCAAGAACTCTGAAGTAACTGTACTGATTAAATAAATCCAAGTTTCGATTTCATAAACAAAAAATTTCATCAAACTAATCAATTTCATAATTCTGTTTGTACATAAAATTGGCAGCGAATATATATTTTTCATAATTTCGATTTATAAAAAAATTAGTTGAGAACAAAAATTTCCATAATTTCGATTTATACATAAATCCACAACGAACATCAATTCCACAATTCTGATTTATACAAAAATTGGTAGCTTCTTCTCCACGCGCGCTGTCCCCCGCATTCATCCATGTGGTCATAAACATCTGCAGCCATAAACATCCGCAGTGGAAACGCTTCATTTCACATCCACGCGGCCATAAACATCCCCAGTGGTAAAAAAAATGACTGCACGTAATTTTTTTTAATTGGCATCCAACACCCACGCGGCCATAAGTATCCGTCCAGTAACAATAATTTAGTAAATTGTGGCCAGCTTAATAAATTATCTCTTAATCACTGAACGTGGCAATCTGGTGGTGAGCAAGTAATTTTTTAATCTGATTTAGTAAATGTAAAAAAGTAATCACATAAACGGACGTCTTTATAAATGAGGGGAAGTTAATTTATTAAAATCTCATCCATTGATTAGAGAGGACGACGAAGAATATGCCAGCATCTTCAATTGCCAACCCTAGGATTGAAATTTATGATTAAAAGGTGATTAATTCTGCCCATTGTCAATAGGTATACGCCTTTCGGCGTAATTAAGTCTTGTATGGAATATACTCAATAGATGAAATATGTTTAATATTTAGTCTTAAGTCTTGTTTAATATTTAGTATTAATTCTTGTATGGAATATACTCAATAGACTAAATATGTTTAATATTTAGTCTAAAGTCTTGTTTAATATTTAATATTAAGTCTTGTATGGAATATACTCAATAGATGAAATATGTTTAATATTTACTCTTAAGTTTTGTTTAATATTTAGTATTAAGTTTTGTATGGAATATACTCAATAGATGAAATATGTTTAATATTTAGTCTTAAGTCTTATATGGAATATACTTAATAGATGAAAGAGAACTTTCATGGCATTTTTCTCACAAGTATAATTTATGATTTTCGAGATATTTGGATTAACTTTGAATCAGTTTAATGTTTTGGATTCTTAATATTTTTATTTATTTAATTTTTTTTAATTATGTATAAATTTGGTAATATAAGAAATCATTAGGATACATGTTTTTTTTTAGATTTTCTTTAATGTTTTAGGCTTTGGGTTATTTATTGTTATTGTCATATTATTGTTATTATATGTAGCACTTATCTCTTTTATCTAGTTTTAAGGACATTAAAGAGTTCTTTGTAAATATAAAGTATAAATGAGATTGTGTGTTTAAAAGTGATCTTTTTATTCATTCAATCTTTCACTTGATTTAAGCATGATATTATTGAGCTATGTATTTTTTATGCTTAGTTGGTTATTGGCCCCTAACATTTGGTATTAGAGCAAATGATCCATGTTTTGGATCCTTCAAATGAGCCATCTTACCATTTTCATTCTAATTTTTTTTTTGTTATTCGAATTACATGGAAAATTTAAGGGTTAATAGAGGACATAGAAAAGTACACTAGGTAAACATTTCATAATCTTTTTCACCATATTTTTGGAGTTATAAGCTACATTAATTGGGTTTTTGTTTAGTCCCCAAACCAGGATTAAACAAGCTACTTTGGTAAAATAGTGATATCGAAAGATAGTAAGAAACAGTTGTTAGATTCGATAGGAGGTAGATCAAATTGTTCCTCTCCAAATTTTAGATGTAGATATGAAACAAGGGTGATCTGACAGTTTATGCAAGTTCACTCACCTAAAAAAATACAAAAACAATAGGTTTTGGTAGCTTGGACCCAAATTTACCTTGGAATGTCCAAATTACATAGGATCATTGGTTGCCTTAAGATGACATATGATAATATGTCTTTTAAAAATTTTAGGAGAATAATATTAGAATTGGTGATGTTGTAACATGGTCACATTCAGACAACAAAGCATGCCCAAAATCAGGTTTTTTCAAGGTGAAGAAAATTAAAATTATCACAAACTTTGAATGAAATATTTGTTTATGGTGATTCCAAAACTTGGGTTAGAATGAGAAATCACAGGAGAATATATAGGTATGAATTTGTGTACCCTTTGCAGATAAGTTTTTTAACAATGAACACTATCATAGGGGAAACAAGATTGTCTTTATATGAACAAAAAAATGGGAATAACATTCCAAGTCAAAGAACTTGCCAAGCGAAAATATGGAATTCATCATCAATATGAAAATCCTATAGATAGAACATAAAAATTCTAAGAATTAGTTCTTCATGCAAAAAAATCCAGTAATAGTCAATCATTGATGACAATGTTTGTTTGAATGTTTGGTGTTAATTCCATATGTTCAGGGCCATTACATTTTTGTTTTTACATTATTGTTGTCATTATTAGTTGGATTATTAATTACAATTGTGTCATTTGTGTCCCAAATATACCAAGGTGATTTAGTTTTGTGGATTATAAAGTGTTGTTTATAAACATAAGGTTAAAAGGAGGTTCCTCCCTTGAATGAAAATTCTTATTAATTCAATATCACTTGATTTACACYTGCGGTGATTAAATTGGAAGTTTTTTATGCTTATTTTGATATTTCATCCATTGTAATTTTTCAATAACCMAATTTTCTAATTTSTATATTGAAATATTTAAAAWCGWTTGACATGGAAATTTGAGTTGATTTTTYTGRTTCTMRGATCTTGATAATTATTGTGTTATGATTTMAAAATAAGATCCACTTTCATACCAAAGTTATCATAGAATAACTATACACTCAAAATCTCAACTATAACAATGATGTGGAAATAATGAGTTATAGAAATATTAACCATGCATAATAGACACAAGAAMAAAAGTGTTTATCCTATGAAACCCAAACTTGGGAGAAAACCAARCAACCTTTCTTATARAAGAACTCAGTCCAAGATACTACCAGTACATAACCATCACCAAATCARAATACCATACAAAGAAGATTCTTCCCCAAGTCTATCATTTCCAAGAGCTAGTGCCTCAATAATATGACCATGAATAATGAAGAGAAAKATCCTCTAATCCTAGTGTCTTTCYAAGATAGCGCATAAGTAAGTAGACCAAGAACTGCAACTGGGAAGATGCAACTGGCATGAAGCAACTAGCTAGTGTGCACTGTAGAAGGAGAATTTTGTGTCTGTCCAAATGAAATGATACATCCTATATTTATACTAATCCAAGTGCATGATATTTCCTGTGGGGACGAATTCTCATTTCGGGTCTTCAAATTTACTTTATATATATATTTTTTACTGGTGGGGCGGACTTCTCTTCTTGGGTCTTCAATTTCTTCCTGGGGCTTATTTAATGGTCAGATGGGTCTTATTGTCTTGTGGAGTATGACTGCCTGAAGTTGCAAAAATTCAACACTCCTTCTCAACGAAGGAGACATTATCCATAATTAGATTTGAGGAACAAACCCCTAGGGTTTTACACCTTTCCCACAATTCATCTCTTGAAGATTTTAATTTTTTTCACTACAATAAGCTATAAATTAGTCTCTTTACATTATATTTAGCCACTTAAGATTTCTCTTCTTTTCATTAATCTTTGAAAAAAAAAAAGGCATACATTAATATTAGATCAATGTAGAAAGGCATTTCTCATTCATTTTACTTTCTATTATAGTTGTAGGGGAATATTATTTTTTGATTTTTTATTACATTTTATTTTATATTTGCATAACCTCTTATTGAAAAGAAAAAAGCCTCATAGGATGCCCAATATTTTTCTTGACAATAAACGATTTTTCTATTGTAAATCTAATTTCTTATGAGCCAAAAAGTGAATTTGATTGCTTGATTTTGAAGTATGAAAATTTGCAAGTTTATTTTATTTTAAAATTAACTTAGGTAGAGGAAAAATTCATTTCGTTTGAGTACTCTTCTTAGATACTTTCTTGCATAATTAGTTGTATTTTAATTTAATTTCAATTTAATGTTATTTTCTTATAGGCATTTACTTTCTTAGTTAGTAACACCACATGCGCACAAAAACCACACCTTTAAAATTAATCTTGGTTCAAGATGTCCAGATCATCCTAATAATTAACTTGTAATTTAACAGACACTTAAGCCCACTTGGGCACCAAAAAGGATTTTTGTAGTCAATTTAGGAATCTAGAGATAGCAATCCAAACAATTCCTCTTTGTCATGTCACATTTAACATAGAGGTTAACTATTAGGGAGATAAAATCCTTTTATTGGAAACGATCCCATTCTATTTGGTAATAGTTGCATGATTTCAGAGTGGATAATGCCAAGGCCATGGATAGAGGTGTGATTGAGACTCATTTCTCTTTCACTACTAAATATTCCCTTATTCCTTGATTTCATCTTGAAGGAAAGGTAACTTATTACACATGTTTGTGTAGACGTATATTAGTGGCCATTCATAGGTATCCTTACCTAGGTGGCTCTTGTAGGAGAGATGCCACATAATATAGATTTATATGGGCCTTTGGAACCTCTCACTACCCACTTCCCCATAGTTATAACTATCTAGTTCCTATCTTCACTTAGCTATGTAGGGGACCTCATATCCCCTTATAGTTTTTTGGAAGGCCCCTATTCATAGACTAGGTTTTGTTCGAGTGCTTCTAGTGTTTTTTTTTTTGTAAATAAAAGATTTGTTTTACCTTATATAACCAATAAACAAGTAAATCTTGTAACATGTTATGCCAAACAGATGGAAACCAGAACTGGCTGCAATGTTGTGAAAGAATCCATGTTTAAATTGATATACATAAGTAGCTAGAAACAAATGAAAGCTATAATCTGGCCCTGAGCCTGCCCAATACTGTAGCTATGACCAATTTGAACAAAAATACATGAAATGATAAAATTCAATCACTTGAAGAACCTGAATTTCCATCACTATTTGAGGGGTAAGTCTAGGTCAGAGAAAATACATAAGGTTGGCAGTAGGTTGGGCACCTGCCTTTGACAGGCTCACTTGAAAGAGATTCGAAGAAGGCATCCAAATGGAGAAAAAGAATGGTCAAACGAAAAATTTTCTCAACAACATCATTTATCATGTCGAATATTAGTCACAGTTAATCCTTTGAGAAGATTCATCGATGATCTAGGTGGATATCGATGGCCACCCACCTATTCCAACTGGCTCCTCTTGACAGTTTTTAGTTCAACATGTTCTTTTGTGCTTCTTTGTAATTGTGGGTTATACACTTCCAGGGATGTCTAAAGCCATACAAATATTCCAGGTGGATACTTGATGTAGGAGCATCACTCCACGTCATCAAGTGCTAGCCAGACAACACATCAAGCGTGCATTCAATGGAAGGAGAGAGGTCCAATCCTCTCATTTTCAAATTTTGAAAATGTATTAAATGTTTGAGTAGGCTATAGTTAGTGTCTCCTTTTATGGATAACATGTTGATGGGGATCTAAATCCGATTTGGACTAGACAACCATTCAATGTAATTGAATGTAAATTAATGAGAGTTGGTGAGGATGGAGGGAAGCGTTCGAGGAGCCCCCTTTTGTAAAAATATCCTTTGTATCTGTAGGCATTAGTAGATAGAGAGGTAGAGAAGAATAGAGAGAATAGAGAGATAGGGGAGGAGAGCCAAGACTCTGTTGCAGTCTGAGGTCGAACACATTGTAATAAGACATTCTTGATTAATACAAATAGAGCAGTTTTTCCTGCATGTTGTTGTTCATGTGTTTATGAGTTCATGAATGAATGTCTCTATGTGTTGATGATACGCTGTAGATGTATGTTAGATGTGCATTTGCAGGGATAGATAGATTTCCCTATCTGTTGAGTTCTTTGATTTTCAGGTTTGGGTTCTTTGTGGTTTCATGCAAGAGTGCATGACAGAGTACCATGATCTCTGAAAACCAGTGCATGAGTGCACTTCTGAATCCTGTGAGATTTTATACAAAGACGTGCCAAGAGGGCGCACTAGCTGAAGTCATTAACTCAAGGAGCAAGCCTCAAGGTTGTTGAACACCTTGAAGGAAGAATTGTGCAAAGGAGAACATAGAGAGGATAAGCAGAATTGTTGAGGATCCTGTAAAGGCTCTGCCAGGAGGGCATTGAGAAAATGCACAGGATGCGTTGAGAAAATACACAGGATGCATTGAGTCAGTGCATAGAATGCACTTCTAAATTCTATGGAATTTGGACAAAGTTGTTCCAGGAGGGCGCACTAGAGGAAGTATTAAACCTAGGGATAAATCTAAAGGTTGTTGAACACCTTGGAGGTAATACTGTGCAGAGGAAGGCACAGAGATAACAGAATCAAGGAGGGTTCTGTGGAAACTCTTCCATGAGGGCATTGAGCAGTTGCATAGTGTGCACAGAAGGAACTCTTGTCTGAGTTTAGAGAGAAGAGAAGTGTCAAGGAGAGACACTTACAGATTTATTGAATACTCTGTTAAGCTCAGCAAAAAGGTTTTGAGGCAAAGGTCGTCAGGAGGACACTGGATTTCCCTTTGAGGACACAGAAGGGAGAGTCCCCTAGAGGCTTGGGTAAATAAAGCTCATGATGGATAAAACAGTTGTGTGAAGGGACCCTACAAGGAGTGCAGAGGTCGTAAAACTTTTTGAGGTTTCAGAGTGAACAAAGCTCAGGAGGGATAGCATTCCTAGAACATAGGCAATATCCAAAGGAATTGAGTTCGCAGAGGAAACAAAGGTCGAGGCCTTTGAAACTTCAAAAAATCTTCCAAGGGGAGAGAGGAATTTCTCAAGCTCAGGAGGGAGCATAGTTTCCATTAGATTAGCTGGAGAGACGAGATTTGGACCATCGAATTTTACGTCCAGACAACAGGAAGAGAAATAGATATGGGCCGTCAGATCTAGTGCAAAGGACCGATAGCCATCAAATTCAGAGGAAGGCACACGGATTTTAACGTCTGGGAGGTCGCACAAAAGAAGAGCTTAAACGGACGGTGGAGACACTTTGTGGAGAAGTGCCGAAAATCCTGTGGGCCATCGGATCTCACAGATCTGTGAGAAGAAGAAGGATGAATGTATTTTCGGCATTTCGACATTTTGGGGTTCGGCATTTCAGAAATCTCGATGACAAGGAGTTGGGACACTTTTCATTGAAAACCACAAAGTCGCGAAACGCGACGTGTCCTTGGAGCAGGGTTGTGGTCACAGAGGAAGAAACCATTTCAGAGTTCGACATTTCGGCTTTTCGGGGTCCAGGAGATCGAAGGACCAAGAACCGTCTGCAGCCGGAATTGCAGGATCGCGAATTCTGAAATCCCGATAAAGTTGACCATGGTCGGGTAGATTTTGGAATTTCAGGACCTAGGTGGTCAAGAGGCTAGGAGTCGAGAGATGTGGAGTCCCAACTCGTGAAATCGTTAAGCCCCGAAAATATTCGAAGGAAATAGCACGAGCCAGAGCCATTGAGCTTGTTTTGGCATTTCAACATTTCAGGGTTTCAGAAGCAGAGGAGGTGAGATTTTTGAGTCACTGCATCGTGAACTCCCGGTGTGTGAAATCCTGAAAAGAGCTGAGCCCATTTTGGTATTGAGCCATTTCAGGAATTCAGGGAATGGAGTGACCAGTGGTTTGTGCCGCTGCGTTTCAAACTCTCGGTTACCAAAATCCTGATGTAACCACAATGTCGTGGTCACGTGGAGGTGAAGCTCGCACCTAGTGCTTGGTTGCACAGGTGGGGTTTTTGAAGGACCTGTGGATCAAATTCATGGGGTTGCAGTGAGGGTCCGAAAGAACTAATTCAGTTCTGTGGATTCGAAGAAGATCGATCCTGTGCAGATCTCGGCCTGAGGGCAGGGGGTCTACGTCAAGTGGTATCAGAGTAGGATTTGACTTCTGTAGGCGATAGAGGCAGGGAGTGCTGAGATTTTCTTACAGACAGAAGAAGAAAGAAGATAGAGTGTTGAAGCTTTGTGATGATTATTTCAAGGAGAAAAATAGTCAATAGACCGTCAGGAGGGCTGTAGGAAAGGCTGGAAAAACTCATGGTTGCAGAGTGACAACAACAAGTTTGCTAGGAGGGAAGACAGGAACATGAAGATGGCTACTAAAGGCCATGGACACGATGGAAAGAAGAACCACTAGAAGTAGGGAAAAAATGAGATGGATAAGGAACTCGCTGAGATAAGGGTGACAATGGAAGAGCTTGCACTACGGGTGTAGCAGAACGCAAATACACATTGGGTATATGAATGGCCTCTAAGGAGGAAACAAAAGTGGCGAGTCAAGAAATTGTTGGCCAAAAGACAATAAAGGCTGTTGAGGAGGTGGCTGAGGTATGTGGAAATCCTCAAGGCCATAGAGGAGGTGGTTCATGCCTGTGAACCAAAAGCTGGGAGAAATCTCAGTGATGATCGAGAGGAGAGATCGAGCAAAGATATAATAAACTACCAAGAGGGTAGTGAGGGATTTTCAATTTTCCAGGTGGGCAATAAGAAGAGGTCACAAGATGATCTCAAAGACTACCCGGAGGGCAGAAAAAAAAATTCAGGTTGCCAGGAAGGCAATGAGATGGGATCACTGGAGGATCTCAAATACTGCTAGGTGAGTAGGGTAGAAATCCCATATTGCCAGGTGGGAAAGGGAGAGCAGATGAGTCCATGTGAGAGTCTCATGAACTCATAGGTGAGTTCATATCAGCGAGGAGAGCTGATAGAGGAAGATCAAAAGAGCATTATGATGATTGGGGGAATATAGGTATTCTTGCCACACTGCCTAGCTGAGTTGAAAAATTGTGTTGCCAATGCAACAACAGTAGAAGGAAAACTAGTTGTGACTGTCAGGGAGAAAGAAGAACCAGAGCATACATCAAAATCTTCCCTAACAAAAGAAGATAATGCAGATAAGATGCTCACTCCATGGGAGATGGAGTTGGAGATGCTGGAGGATTGGTTGAACCATCTAGAGCTAGTAAATGACTACCATGAGCAGACAATCATGGAGATGTTAGGAAAGGAGCATTCCAAGGAATCGCTCAGAATTTTCAGCCAGGGAGATGAACAGATGATGACTGCAATGCCGAGGCATGCAACAAAAGATGAAGGAGAATTCCGGTCTGAGGAGTAGCTAGAGGAAGCTCGAATTCAATCAGTACAAGGAGAACTAGAATAAGCAAAGCTGTCAGAGAAGGAAGCTGAGAAGCAACTCAGTGATAGGATTGCAGAATTGGAGTCTATAGTAGAGTGGAAACTCAATGCCACAAGAGAGGAAGAAGATGGCATCAGAGATCTAGTTGATCTACCCATTTGCAGGGAAGAAGTGCAGTGGAGCAGGATGCAAAAGGAGAGCCAGCCATGGGAGTAGCTAGATGAGGAGATCGAAAAGATTAGAAGGCTGATGTCGAGGTCAGCAGTAGAAACTACCAGTGAGGGGAAATTGTGCAGAAGAGAACCTGCCATAGCAGTAGGGAAATAGATGCAGCAACAACAACGAAGCAGTGGAGCATATGGACAGCTCCAGAGAATTGTTTGGGATCCAGGTGGGTTTCAACAGCGGTGCTAGTAAGCTCATGAGCAGGAGCTCATGATGTTTTCGGCTAAGGAGTATGATGCAGGAGCATCACTCCACATCATCAAGCACCAACCAGCCAACACATCAAGCGCACATTCAATGGAAGGAGAGAGGCGCAACCCTCTTGTTTTCAAATTTTGAAAATGTATTAAATGTTTGTAAGGCTGGTAGAGCCAAGCCATGCCTTTGAGTAGGATGTAGTTAGTGTCACCTTTAATGGCTGACATGTTGATGGGGATCTAAATCTGATTTGGAATAGACAACCATTCAATGTAATTGAATGTAAATTAATGAGAGTTGGTGAGGATGGAGGGAAGCGCTCGAGGAGCCCCCTTTTGTAAAAATATCCTTTGTATCTGTAGGCATTAGTAGATAGAGAGGTAGAGAATAACATAGAGAAGAGAGAGATAGGAGAGGAGAGTCGAGACTCTGTTGCAGTCTAAGATCGAACACATTGTAATCATGCATTATTGACTAATACAAGCAGAGCAGTTTTTCCTGCATGTTGTTGTTCATGTGTTAATGAGTTCATGAATGAATGTCTCTATGTGTTGATCATATGTTGTAGATGTATGTTAGATGTGAATTTGCAGGGATAGATAGATTTCCCTATCCGTTGAGTTCTTTGATTTTCAGGTTTGGGTTCTTTGTGGTTTCATGCAAGAGTGCATGACAGAGTACTGTGGTCTATGAAAACTCGTGCAAGAGTGCACTTATGAATTCTGCGTTATTTCAGACAAAGATGTGCCAAGAGGGCACACTAGCTGAAGTCATTGACTCAAAGAGGAAGCCTCAAGTTTGTTGAACACCTTGAAGGAAGAACTGTGCAGAGGAGAGAACGGAGAGGAGAAGTAGAATTGCTAAGGATTCTGTCTCTGCCAGGAGGGAATTGAGCAAATGCACAAGATGCATTGAGTCAGTTCATAGAATGCACTTTTGAATTCTATCGAATTTGGACAGAGTTGTGCTAGGAGGGCACACCAGAGGAAGTATTAAACCCATGGAGAAACCTCAAGGTTGTTGAACACCTTGGAGGTAAGACTGTGCAGAGGAAGGCGCAGAGATAACATAATCACTGAGGGTTCTGTGGAAACTCGACTAGGAGGCATTGAGCAGTTACATAGTGTGCACAGAAGGAAATCTTGTCTGAGTTCAGAGAGAAGAGAAGTGTCAAGGAGAGACACTTACAGAGTTATTGAATACTCTATTAAGCTCAACAAGGAGGTTTTGAGGTGAAGGTCATAGGGAGGACACCAGATTTCCCTTTGAGGACATAGAAGGGAGAGTCCCCTAGAGGCTCTGGTAAATAAAGACCAGGACAGATAGCATAGTTGTGTGCAGAGAAGCTACAAGGAGTGCAGAGGTCGTGAAACCTTTTGAGGTTTCAGAGTGAACGATCCTTTGCGGATCTCGGCCCAAGGGTCGAGGGTCTGCATCAATTGGGATCAGAGTAGGATTTGACTTATGTAGGCGAGAGAGACAGGGAGTACCGGGATTTGCTTATAGATAGAAGAAGAAGGAAGAGAGAGTGTTGAAGCTCTGTGATGATTTTTGCAAGGAGCATGGAATTCAATAGACTGTCAGGAGGGCTGTAGGAAAGGCTGGAAACACTCACAGTTGCAGAGTGACAACAACAAGTTTTCCAGGAGGGCAGATAGGAACAAGAAGATGGCTACTGAAGGCCATGGACGTGGTGGAAAGAAGAACCACCAGTAGCAAGGAAAATATGATATGGATAAGGAACTCATTGAGATAAGGGTGAGAATAGAAGAGCTTGCACTGTGGGTGGAGCAGAACGCAAAGACACATTGGGTATATGCATGGCCTCTGAGGAGGAAAGCAAAGTGGCCAGTCAAGAAATTGTTGGCTAGAAGACAACAAAGGCTATTGAGGAGGTGGTTGAGGTACGTGGAAAGCATCAAGGCCACAGAGGAGGTGGTTCATGCCTGTGAACCAGAAGCTGAGAGAAATCTCAGTGATGATGGAGAGGAGAGATCGAGTAGAGATCTCAGAAAATGCCAAGCGGGCAGTGAGGGATTTTCAATTTGCTAGGTGGGAAATAAGAAGAGGTCACAAGATGATCTCAAAGACTGCTAGGAGGGCAGAAAAAAAAATTCCAGTTGCTAGGAAGGCAATGAGATGGGATCACTGGAGGATCTCAAATACTGCCAGGTGAGTAGGGAAGAAATCTCATATTGCCAGGTGGGCAAGGGAGAGCAGATGAGGCCATGTGAGAGTCTCATGAACTCAGAGGTGAGTTCATATTAGTGAGGAGAGATAATAGAGGAATATCAGAACAACATTTTGATGATTAGGGGAATAGAGGTATTCCTGCCACATCCCCTAGCTGAGGCGAAAAATTATGTTGTTGATGCAACAACAATAGAAGGACAACCAGTTGTGACTATCAGGGAGAAAGAAGAACCAAAGTAGACATCAAAATCTACCCTAGCAAAATAAGAGCATGCAGATAAGATGCTCACTCCATGGGATATGGAGTTGGATATGCTGGAGGATTGGTTGAACCATCTAGAGCCAGTAGATGACTTCCATGAGCAGACAGTCATGCAAATGTTAGCAAAGGAGCATTCCAAGGAATCGCTTAGAATTTTCAGCCAGGGATATGAACATATGATGAATGAAATGTCGAGGCATGCAATAGAAGATGAAGGAGAATTCCAGTCTGAGGAGCAGCTGGAGGAAGCTGGAATTCAACCAGCACAAGGAGAACTAGAAGAAGCAAAGATGTCAGAGAAGGAAGCTGAGAAGCAGCTCAGTGATAGGATTGTAGAATTGGAGTCTGCAACAGAGTGGCAACTCAATGCCACAAGAGAGGAAGAAGATGGCATGGGAGATCTAGTTGATCTACCCATTTGTAGGGAAGAAGTGAAGTAGTGTAGGCTAAAAAAGGAGAGCCAACCATGGGAGCAGCTAGACGAGGAGATCGAGAAGATTAGAGGGCTGATTTCAAGGTCAGCAACAAAAGCTACCAGTGAGGGGAAATTGTCCAGAGGAGAACCTGCCATAGCAGCGGGACAATAGATGTTACAGCAACAATGAAGAAGTGGAGCAGATGGGCAACTCCAGAGAACTGATTCGGATCCAAGTGGGTTTCAACAGCGGTGCTGGGAAGCTCATGCTTTTTGTAGCTGAGGTGTATAATGCATGAGCATCACTCCATGTCATCAAGTGCCAGCCCGCTAACACATCAAGCGTGCATTCAATGGAAGGAGAGAGGTGCAACCCTCCCATTTTCAAATTTTGAAAATGTATTAAATGTTTGTAAGGCTAGTAGAGCCAAGCCGTGCCTTTGAGTAGGCTATAGTTAGTGTCGCCTTTAATGGATGACATGTTGATGGGGATCTAAATCCGATTCGAACTAGACATCCATTCAATGTAATTGAATGTAAATGAATGAGAGTTGGTGAGGATGGAGGGAAGCGCTCGAGGAGCTCCCTTTTGTAAAAAATCCTTTGTATATGTAGGCATTAGTAGATAGAGAGGTAGAGAAGAACAAAGAGAATAGAGAGATAGGAGAGGAGATCCGAGACTCTGTTGCAGTCCGAGCTTGAACACATTGTAATCAGGCATTCTTGATTAATACAAACAGAGTAGTTTTTCCTGCATGTTGTTGTTCATGTGTTTATGAGTTCATGAATGAATGTCTCTATGTGTTGATGATATGTTGTAGATGTATGTTAGATGTGCATTTGCAGGTACGGATATATTTCCCTATCTGTTGAGTTGTTTGATTTCCAGGTTTGGGTTCTTTGTGATTTTATGCAAGAGTGCATGACAGAGTACTGCAGTCTCTGAAAACTAGTGCAAGAGTGCACTTCTAAATTCTGTAGAATTTCAGACAAAGACATGCCAGGAGGGCGCACCAGCTGAAGTCATTGACTCAAGAAGGAAGCCTCAAGGTTGCTAAACACCTTTAAGGAAGAACTGTGCAGAGGAGAGCATAGAGAGGAGAAGTAGAATTGCTGAGGATTCTATAAAGGCTCTGCCAGGAGGGCATTGGGCAAATGCACAGGATGCATTGAGTTAGTGCATAGAATGTACTTTGGAATTCTGCGAAATTTGGACAGAGTTGTGCTAGGAGGCCGCACTAGAGGAAGTATTAAACCAAATGAGAAACCTCAAGGTTGTTGAACACCTTGGAGGTAAAACTGTGCAGAGGAAGGCATAGAAATAACAGAACCATGGAGGGTTCTATGGAAACTCTGCCAGGAGGGCATTGAGCAGTTGCATAGTGTGCACAGAAGGAACTCTTGTCTGAGTTCAGAGAGAAGAGAAGTGTCAAGGAGAGACACTTACATAGTTACTGAATACTCTGTTAAGCTCAACAAGGAGGTTTTGAGGCGAAGGTCGTCAGGAGGACACCAAATTTCCCTTTGAGGACACAGAAGGGTGAGTCCCCTAGAGGCTCAGGTAAATGAAGCTCAGGATAGACAACACAGTTGTGTGCACGGACCTTGCAAGGAGTGCAGAGGTCATGAAAAATTTTGAGGTTTCAGAGTGAACGAAGCTCATGAGGGATAGCATTCCTAGAACACAGGCAATATCCAAAGGAATTTTGTTCGCAGAGGAAGCAATGGTCGAGGCATTTGAAATTTTAGAAAATATTCCAAGGGGAGAGAAGAATTTCTCAAGCTCAGGAGGGAGCACAACTGTCGTTAGATCAGCTGGAGAGATGATATCTGCACCATCGAATTTTACGTCCAGACAACAGGAAGAGAAATAGATCTGGGCCATTAGATCTAGTGCAAAGGACCAATAGCTATCGGATTCAGAGGAAGGTGCATGGAGTTTAACCTCTGGGAGGTCGCTAAGAAGAAGAGATGAAATGGATGGTGGAGACGCTTCATGGAAAAGTGCCGAAAATCCCGTGGGCCGACAGATCTCACAGATCTGTGAAAAGTAAAAGGCTGAATGCCTTTTCGGCATTTTGACATTTCGGGGTTCGACATTTTGGAAATCTTGATGACAAGGAGCTGGGGCACTTTTCATTGAAAACCCTGAAGGCACAATACAAGACATGTCCTTGGAGTATCACTGTGGTCATGGAGCAAGCATCCATTTCAGAGTTCGATATTTCAGCATTTCGGGGTCTGGGAGATCGAAGGACCAAGAACCGTCTGTAGCTAGAATTGCGGGATCGCGAATTCCAAAATCCTGAAAAAGTGGACCGTGGTTGGGTGGATTTCGACATTTTGGGACCTAGGTTTTCGAGAGGCCAGGAGTCGAGAGACGTGGACTATCGACTCACGAAATCGTGAAGCCTTGAAAACATTCGGAGGAAATAGCACGAGCCAGATCCATTGAGCCCGTTTCAGCATTTCGGCATTTCGGGGTTCCAGAAGCAGAGCAGGCGAGATTTTGGAGTCACTAAATCATGAACACCTGGTTTGCGAAATCCTAAAAAGATCTGAGCCCATTTCGGTATCGACCCATTTCAGGAATTCTGGGAATGGAGTGACTAGTGGTTTGGGCTACTGCATTTCAAACTCCCGATTACCGAAATCCTGATACAGCCACAACATTGTGGTCGCGTGGAGGTGAAGCTCACGCCTAGTGCGCCTAGTGCGTGGAGGTGAAGACCTTTCCAATGGGCTTTCACATGCCTAAAACAGAGGTCGTATGCCAAAGTTATGACCCTGGGAAATTGAGGTACCAACTTACCCATAGGGGCCCACATAACATTTGGCATTTCATCTCCTAGGGTTAGGTTTTTGGTTGTCTAGGGTTTTGGAATTCATGAGTAATATAAAAAAGGCCTCTGGACACTCATTGTAATGATTCTGCTTAGACAGATGTGCGTAGCGGCCACATATGTTCTCAGAGATAGCTACCACCATTCGAGCAAGTGTTTTAGTTCTGCAGTTTTACAATTTCAGCCAATTTCATTTATTTAATAGAATATATTGTTCAGTAGATATCTTTGTTGTTCTTCATATCTCTGTGTTTGCAGTATTCAGTCTGTTAATCATTTTGTTCCTCTCCTAAATATAGATCAATCGGTGGGGCACATCAGGTACTGTATCTACATTGGGATTGGGCTCAATTTATGGATGAGTGTCTTACTGGATCGTATCTTCATACAATGGAGGAGGATTCTCTTCTATAACTGGACAACCCCTTGTTGGGTGCCATTTTTTATGCTTATTTCCGCCATAAACTTTAATTTTTTGCCTCATTTCACTTATTATATTTCCCATATTTTTTATAATTTAGCTTCAAAACAATGATTCCGTGTACAGTTTTCATTTCCTTTTTATGATTTTAATTTTTGCAAAATTTAGACATTAAAATTATTTTTTTAATAGAAATTACAGGAAGTTGCAACTTCTCATAATAGCTCCAAGGTTCATATACTTGTAGGATAGCTGGGAGAATTTTGAGACATGTTGATCCATATTTATGAGTAGAACTAAATGAAACCACATATTTATGAAATTAACATAGAGACACACTGAACAATATCAGAGATACAATAAAACTTGACTTCTATTAAATAAGAAATATGTTGAAAACTGTAAAATGTAGATTGAAAACCATCTTGCTAGAATGGTGGCATATTATCTCTGAGAAGATATGTGATGGATATTGTCATTAGCCATAATATGAGTACAATGAGTCTTTGAAGGCCTTTTTACATTAAATATGAATTCCAAAACCCTAGACATCCAAAAACCTAACCCTAGGAGATGAATCACCAAAAGTCATGTGGGCCCTGTTGGGGTAAGTTAGTACATTAAATTCTCAGGGTCATAAATTTTGCATATGATATCCATTTAGAGTGCATGATAGCTCGTTGGAAAGGCATTGGCCCTAGAATTTTAGGCCCTCAAATTGGCCCCAGAAGTTTGGGAACCGAAAAACTGCAAAAAGTAGTAAGTTGACAAAAGAATTGTTTTGAGCCAGATGGAAAATGTATGGTCACCAAGATCCTCCTTGATCAATACTCTCCCCTTAGGAAAAAATGGTCTCCATTTCTTTGATTGCCCCCATTACACTAATCACAAGGCTCTGCAGTTCATATAGACACAGGTGAAATGGTAGAATGACCGCCATCATAAGTGGTCCACCTACTTGCAACAGTTCCATCTCAACATCAAGTATAAGACAGGTATCTCCAATCCTGTCGATGACTGCCTTAGTTAGCCTCCTATGGCCACACTCGCCACTGTGCTCCATTCATGTGGACATAAAACATCGGAGTGGCTCCAACTTTACCAGCAAGATCCAGACTTTGCCACCACATATCACACTTGGGTACATGTGGCACTACCACTGATTTTCACATTCAAGATGGACTCTTATGCCACCTGGGCCATCTTCGTGTTCCTACAAGCGATCGTGCAAAGATGTTTTGGGAATTCCACTACAGTCGGGTGGCAGGACATTTTGGCGTAGAGAGAACTGTGGTCATTCTTTAGAAACATTTTTATTGGCCGAAACTTTGACAGGACGTCAACAAGTATATTAAATCATGCACTGTCTATGTCATTGCCAAGCCAACCATCAAGAAGTGAGGATTTTACACCCTTCTTCCTATTCCCGAGAAGCCATGCGAATCCATCTCCATGGATTATATGTCTAGTTTTTTGTCCACCAAGCACGGAAATGACTTCCTGTTTGTGGTCATTGATCATTTTTCAAATATGGCCATCCTCATAGCCTGTAAGAAGAATATCATAGCAGCAGATACTACTAAAATCTTCTTCGAACGAGTTTGGGTCCACTTTGGGATACCACAGACCATCATCTCCGACCAAGACAACAGGTTCCTCAACACCTTTTGGTTGAGTCTCTGGTCTCTGTTGGACACCAAGCTCACAAAATCCACTGCTTTCCACCCCAAAATCGATGTCCAAATAAAGGTTTTCAATCAGATGATTGTGCACAGCCTGCGCATGTACAATTGTAAGCATCCCCGTACATGGGATGAGAGTCTCCCATATTTCCAACACAGTTACAATAGGGCTCTCCATATTTCCACCAGCCATAGCCCATTTCAGGTGGGTCTGGGATTCCAACCCTTGGGACCCATTGATGTTGCACTCCCTCTTGCCACCGTACAAACAAAGTCTTCCCCTGATCAGTTTGTGATAAAAAAAGCCACTAGATTCATTGAGAAGATCAATACATCCACCAACAGGTCTAGGGAATTTTGCAGAAATCCAATGCTAAGTACAAGTAACGTCATGATAAATGTAGGTTACCACACTAGTTTCAGGTTGGTGACAAATTTTGGTTACATTTGCAAAAGGGGCATCTCACCGGGCCCCATCGAAAGCTTCACCCACTTCATTATGGGCCTTACACTATCACCAAGGTTGTGGGTAGCAATGTTTTTGAGCTCAACACTCCACCCTTCCTTATTTTGCATCCAGTATTTAATGTGGACCTCCTTCGGCCGTATTTTCCACCGTTATTGGACACCTTTGAGATCGTCGAATAACTGAAACCAATAGAGCTCAACCCTGACTGCATGGAACAAACATCCACCGATCAGATAGTGGACACACGGGTCAAGGGAACTCGCTAGCAGTAGATATAGCTTTATCGGGTTGTCAAGGTAGGGGAACTCCTACACCAAGGAAAGTGTCTAACCCCGGGCCAAATCCAACAGAAGTTTCCTCACCTAATGGGGGAACTCAATGCAATGGATACCATTTCTTCCTAAGGGGGGACGATTGATCTAGGTGAATATTGGTGGCCACCCACCTATTCCAACTGGCTCCTCGTGTCCATTTTTTATTCTACATGTCTTTCTGTACTGCTTTATAATTGTGAGTTCTACACTTTTGGCGATTTTTGAAGCCTCACACATTCTCTAGGTGGATACGGGTGGCCTCTCACCTAATCCAACTGGATTATTTTGTATGTTTTCATTCTCATCACATCTTGCTGAACTTCCAGGGTTGTTTTGGGGCCCTAAACATTGGTTTTTTGACTCGCCACAGTCAGACTGTAGACACAGTTAGAGTCTAATGGGGAAATCTGTATTCCTATGAAAGTGTAACACCCTGTTTCCCCCAGATTGTAAATATAACTGAACTGGCCAAGGACTATGGAAAAAACTCATAAGTATGAAAATGTGTTGTAAATGGACCTGCAGGAAGAGGTAAATGAATGTAAATGACAGTTTGAATTTATAGCAGAACTGCTGAGAGGGGATGTGCGGAAAAGAGACCACGATGGTGGTGGAGGGCACCTTGAAAAAGGGGCGTTAACTTCCACCA
>JZKD02S0641661.1:161120-208156 GCA_000966675.3 Picea glauca
TCATATATTGTGCATGGTGTATTGTGGTGTATTGGTGTAACTCTTATACTATTGTTCATTTCTCATTGGATATAATTGAATGGTTTAAGTATAAGTTGAAAAAGGCTTTTAAATTTTACTTGATACTGATTCACCCCCCTCTCAGTATCAACATATATAACCAATAAACAAGTAAATCTTGTAACATGTTATGCCAAATAGATGGAAACCATAATTGGTTGCAATCTTGTGAAAGAATCCATGTTTAAATTGATATACATAAGTATCTAGAAACAAAACTATGAAAGATATAATCTGGCCCTGAGCCTGCCCAATACTGTAGCTATGAACAATTTGAACAAAAATACATGAAATGATAAAATTCAATCACTGGAATGACCTAAATTTCCGCCACTATTTGAGGGGTAAGTCTAGGTCAGAGAAAATACATAAGGTTGGCAGTAGGTTTGGCACCTACCTTTGACAGGCTCACTTGAAAGAGATTCGAAGTAGGCATCCAAATGGAGAAAAGGATTGTCAAACGAAAAATTTGTTCAACAACATCATTTATCATGTCGAATATTAGTCACAGTTAATCCTTTGAGAAGTTTCATCGATGATCTAGGTGGATATCAATGGCCACCCACCTATTCCAACTGGCTCCTCTTGACAATTTTTAGTTCAACATGTTCTTTTGTACTTCTTTGTAATTGTGGGTTCTACACTTCCAGGGATGTTTGAAGCCATACAAATATTCCAGGTGGATACTTGATGCAGGAGCATCACTCCATGTCATCATGTGCCATCCAGACAACACATCAAGCACACATTCAATAGAAGGAGAGAGGGCCAACCCTCTCATTTTAAAATTTTGAAAATGTATTAAATGTTTGTAAGGCTGGTAGAGCCAAGCCGTGCCTTTGAGCAGGCTGTAGTTAGTTTTGCCTTTAATGGATGACATGTTGATGGGGATCTAAATCCAATTCAGACTAGACAACCATTCAATGTAATTGAATGTAAATTAATGAGAGTTGGTGAGAATGTAGGGAAGCATTCAATGAGCCCCCTTTTGTAAAAATATCCTTTGTATCTATAGGACTTAGTAGATAGAGAGATAGAGAAGAACATAGAGAATAGAGAGATAGGAGAGGAGAGCCGAGACTCTATTGCAGTGCGAGCTCTAACACATTGTAATCAGACATTCTTGATTAATACAAACATAACAGTTTTTTTCTGCATGTTGTTGTTCATGTGTTTATGAGTTCATGAATGAACATCTCTATGTGTTGATGATACGTTGTAGATGTATTTTAGATGTGCATTTGCAGGGATAGATAGATTTCCCTATCTGTTGAGTTCTTTGATTTTCAGGTTTGGGTTCTTTGTGGTTTCATGCAAGAGTGCATGAAAAAGTACTGCGGTCTCTGAAAACCAATGCAGGAGTGCACTTTTTAATTCTGCAAAATTTCAGACAAAGACGTGCCAGGAGGGCACACAAGCTGAAGTCATTCACTCAAGGAGGAAGCCTCAAAGTTGTTGAACACCTTGAAGGAAGAACTGTGCAGAGGAGAACACAGAGAGGAATAGCAGAATTGCTGAGGATCCTGTAAAGTCTCAGCCAGGAGGGCATTGAGCAAATGCATAGAATGCGTTGAGCAAATGCATAGGATGCATTGAGTCAGTGCATAGAATTCACTTCTAAATTATGCGGAATTTGGACAGAGTTGTGCCACGAGGGTGCACTAGAGGAAGTATTAAACCCAAGGAGAAACCTCAAAGTTTTTGAACACCTTGGAGGTAAGACTGTGCAGAGGAAGGCACAAAGATAACAGAATCACGAAGGGTTCTGTGGAAACTCTGCCAGAAGGGCATTGAGCAGTTGCATAGTGTGCACAGAAGGAACTCTTGTCTAAGTTTAGAGAGAAGAGGAGTGTCAGGGAGAGACACTTACAGAGTTATTGAATACTCTGTTAAGATCAACAAGGAGGTTTTGAGGTGAAGGTCATCAGGAGGACACCAGATTTCCCTTTGAGGACACAGAAGGGAGAGTCCTCTAGAGGCTTGGGTAAATAAAGTTCAGGATGGATAACTGACGCAAATGCGCCATTGGCACGTCCACTCCCACCAGTACCTTCTCTTCCTTAGGCCCGAAGAGATAGAATGCTCTTCAAAAACCCCTTATCGGAAGTTTTTAACACCCACATAATGCTCTTTATGATCCCCCTACTCCAAATTGGGAAATCGGACTTTGCGTAACCACGAGCCTTGAACTCACAGGTTCGCATCTCACAAATCCCCAAAACCCGATGAAAGTTCACCCACGTGTTTCTTGCTTTTATCGGGAATTTTCCCAATCGGGAAATTGGCACTCATGAGGTCGTGAATCACTCACCTCATGGATCCCCAATTCCCGATCTACAATGGCACTTTCTCTGCACCCCTTAGCTCCCTCCGGTTAACTGTTTTCACATGTGACCTGCTAGTCCATAGGACCACGGTCCTTTCCCATTTCAGAGTTTTGGACTTCGCGAAATCGGAATGCGTAGAATCCGATTTCCGATGCCACCTGGCGTTGACTCCAGCAAGGGTTGACCTTCCGACACCTGTCCTCCATGGAATGACTATGACTGTGGGACTATCGCGTTTCAGGATTTCACGACTTTTCCTATCGTGAGTTTCTCATCACCGAGAATCCCGAAATGCCGAACCCCAACACTCTGGGATCTCTCGCCACGTGTCCCTGCTTTTATCAACGACTCTGATCCTCTCAGGAAATTGCGGATCGCGATTTCGTTTTGCAAGTGTTTCACGACTCCAGAAACCCCGATATCTCGAACTCCGATTCTTCGGGATCTCTTGCCATGTGTACCTGCAGATGGACGGTTCAAAACCTCCGTCGGGAAATCGCGAATCGCAATTCCAACAGGCAAGAGTTCTATGTCTCCAGAAACCCCGAAATGTCGAACCCCAACTAGCTCTGGATTACTGACGCGTGTCTCGTCCAGGATCTTCGGCTAGGATCCCTTCTCGGGATTTTGAGACTTTCAAGGTCTCCGATTCTTACCCTGTGAAAACCTGATGACACCAATATCCCGATGTCTCCTCCGGTATCTCCCTCTGCTCCTTTGGGCTTAACCCCAGTGCAACTTCTCAATATCTAATGGCTGACGGGGTTTCGTTGTTTTCCTCTGCGAATCCTGACCGTCGATTCCTCCTCCTTGAGGATTTATCGAGAAGGCTAAATGTTCTTTCTCAGAACTTGTCCTATGACACATGTACCCGCATCTCCTGCTCGAACCTTCCTCACCACAAACTCCTGTGCTCTCCTTTAATGATATCACGAAGGTGCTACACCTCCTGAGCTTTCCCACTCTGATTTTTCAGAGGAACTTGCACACACTCCTCGCGGAAATCATTCAACAACTCCCCAAGTGTTGAATCCTTCCGACTGTGTGCACTCCTACAACAACAGTGTTAGATCTCCGTAGCTCAGATTAACAATTGAGACTTCTTATTCAACCTGCGCACTCCTTGCATGGCTTCAACAATCCAAATCCACTCCTGGGTGAGTGAGAACAAAAGTTAAACTACTGAGCCTTCATCAACGCACTCCTTACGGATGAATTCAACTACACACCTTGCAGGAATCCCCTGGCTCAGATAGAGAACCAATTGAACTTCACTCTCTCTCCCTTTCAGACTTTAGTTTGAAACATGAAATCACATGCACAACATATACAAAGAAAATGCACAATAAGAAAGAAAACATTCCTGAGCATAACATCAACACACAGAGAAAACAACACAAACCATGTGCTTGAATCAAAGCTTCCTTCTATTAATTCAAATGCCTGTACATGGGTGTTCTTCACACACTATTCTCTGCTTTCTCTTCTCTTCTCCTGAATGCTTTCACTAACTGTTACAATGGTAAAATGAGGGTGTCTATATCCGTTTTCCCTCTCAGAGTCTAAACTATCAAATCTAGACTTAAACATCCTATCTACCAGCATTAAATCTATTAAATTCCTCCTATCTACCAAAGGACGAGAGCTTAAAGTTGAAGGTCCAATACAATATACAAATGCGCCTTCATAAATGGCTCATTAAAGACTTGCGATACAATCCCAAAGAACTTTCAAAAATTTGCGTTTGTTTGTCCAGCTGATCTTCGCTTGATGTGTTGGCTCGCTTGATGAGTTGGCGATGCTCCTGCATCATGCTGCTCGGCTTGAAAACTTTCGTGGGCTCCTGTCCATGAGCTCCTGCATGGTCTATCTATGCTTTTGAATCTCTGATTTAGTCTCCCAGCTGGCATCTTCCATTCGGTGGTTTTTCCATTTAACCATATACTCGAAGTATTGCTTCCGCTTGGTCTTTTTGCTCACCCTCTTGTCAAGTATACGCTCCATCTGTGGCTTTTCTGCAATTAGCATCTTCTTCTTCCACTGGATTTCTGGCTATTCATCACTTCAAGCTCCTGCTTCCTCAGCCTTATATGGATATAATTCTGAGACATTGAATGTCGGAGATATTCCGATCTCATCCGACAACTCAATCTCATAAGCGTTTTCTCCCAATTTCTTCAGGACTCTGCATGGCCCAATTTTCTTTATTTTTAGCTTATTGTATGTTCCCCTTGGGAACCTTTCCTTCCTCAGTTGTGCCAGAACTAGATCACCAACTTCGAACTGAAGTTGTCTCCGATGTTGATCCGCTCTGTGCTTATATTCTTGGTTTGATTCTAGCAATCGCTTCTTCACCCTGCTGTGAAGTTCTTGCATCACCTCTGCGAATTCTTCAGCATTTTTTCTCTTAGTCATTATCTGCTCTGAGTCCCTCAGTTCAGATACTCCTCTTCGCTGCCTGCCGTATACAATCTCAAATGGAATTTTTCTTGTTCTTCTGTTCACTGAGTCGTTGTATGCAAACTTTGTCTGTGGCAACACATTGTCCCAACTGTTGTGGTGCTCTGTCACCAAGCTTCTGAGTAAGTCTCCTAGACTTCTATTTACCACCTCTATTTGCCCATCTGTCTGAGGATGATAGGCAGAAATAAACATCAAGTTAGTTCCCATCTTCTTCCAGAGTGTCCTCCAGAAATGTCCAATGAATTTCGTATCCCTGTCCGATACTATGCTTCCGGGTAAACCATGAAGTCTAACGATCTCCTTGAAAAACAAATTTGTGATATGAGTCGCATCGTTGGTCTTATGGCATGGGATAAAATATGCCATTTTGGAAAACCTGTCAATCACCACAAAGATCGAATCATGTCCTCTTTGCGTCCTAGGCAATCCCAATATAAAATCCATGCTGATTTCATCCCACGACCTCTCGGGTATGGGTAATGATTGGTAGAATCCTGCATTCTGCTTCCTGCCCTTTGAATGATGGAAAATTATGCACATGTCAACAAATTTATTAACTTCCGACCGCATTCCTATCCAAAAGTATGCTTCGCTTAGCTTTGCAAATTTCTTGTCGTGGCCAAAATGCCCTGCCAAGCCTCCGTTGTGTTTTTCTTTTAACAGATTCTCCCTCATGGAGGAATTCGGAATGCATAACTGATATCCTCTGAACAACAGTCCATTTTGGATCATGTAATCTATCCATGGGCTTCTGTCTCTGAGAACTGGATTCTCAGTTGCCTCATATGCCTTTGCAAAATCTGCATCACCTGCATACATGTCCTTAAGATTTTCAAAACCCAATGTCTTGACTCGAAACTCCTGCAACAACAAACACTTCCTGCTCAAAGCATCAACCACTTTGTTAGCAGTCCCTGAAATGTGTTTAATTACAAATGTAAAATTCTGCATACACTCTACCCATTTAGCATGTTTCTGATTCAACTTCTCTTGTTGAGTCACAAACTGTAATGCATGATTATCACTATACAAAACAAATTCTTTTGGGATCAAGTAATGCCTCCATTTATTCAACGCCTGTATGATAGCATAAAATTCTTTGTCATATGTGGAGTACTTTACTTTTGCCTCATCCATCTTCTCGCTGAAATATGCAATTGGTCTGTCCTCCTGGCTCAAGACCGCTCATATGGCAAAGCCACTTGCATCACATTTTACTTGGAACACCTTCGTAAAATACGGCAATACCAAAACCGGCTGCTCCGTGATCTTTCACTTCAACATATTGAAGCTCTTCTCTGCCTCTTTAGTCCAATGAAAAGATTTATGTCTTTTCCTGACAGTATCCATCATTGCTGCGGTAATTCCACTGAAATTCCTGATGAATTTTCGGTAGAAACTAGCTAGTCCATGAAAACTTCTCACCTCAAAAATATTTATCGGTGATGGCCAATTTTTAATTACCTCCACTTTACTTGGATCCATCTTCAATTCATTTGCCGATATGAAAAATCCCAAGTAAATGAGTTCTGTCTTCATAAATGAATATTTCCTCATGTTGATCAACAACTTCTCCTGTTGTAGCTTCCTCATTACTGCAGCTAAATTCTTCAGATGTTCTGCTTTTGTTTTGTTAAAAACCAATATGTCATCCAGATAAACAATGAAAAACTTACCAATGAATTCCTTCATCACTTCATTCATTAACCTCATGAAGGTACTCAGTGCATTTGTCAAGCCAAATGGAATGACTAGCCATTCATACAACCCTTCGTTTGTCTTGAAGGTTGTCTTCCACTCGTCGCCTTCCCTCATGCGAATCTGATGGTATCCGATTTTCAAATCAACCTTTGAAAAACATTTGGCTCCACTTAAAGAGTCCATCAAGTCATCCATCTGTGGCAATGGAAACCTTTACCTGATGGTTATCTTGTTAATGTCTCTGGAATCAGTGCACATTCTCCAACCTCCATCTTTCTTTGGACTCAGTACCGTTGGAACAACACATGGACTTAAACGTTCCCTAATCAGTCCTTTATCTAACAGTTCCTGTACCTTCCTTTTAACTTCTTCGTTCTCCTGCAGTGTCAACCTGTACGCATCTTTGTTTGGAAAACTGGCTCCTGGTATGAGGTCTATATGATGACTCACACTCCTCATCGGTGGCAACGAATGAGGTAATTCGTCTACCACAATGTCAGCGAACTCTTCCAGCAATTCCTGAATTTCCTCCGGCAAATCATCCACTCTTGTGCTGGTCAAAACAATTTTTGGTTTCCTGAACACAAAGAATTGTGGATCTTCCTTCTTCTTTACTTCCGCCAGAATTTCCTTCCCACTCATGAGAAGTACAATATTTCTCAGATCTGGTTTTACTTCTTTATCTTTAATTGGAAGTAGCATATGTGTTCTTCCATTCTTCTCCAAAGTATACGTATTCATTTTCCCATCATGAAATAAGTTCCTGTCATATTGCCATGGTCTGCCTAGCAATAAATGACATACATCCATAGGAATAACATCACATAAAATCCTATCTTGATGTCAACTAAGCACTGTTTGGTGACATTTACATGATGTCCCTTCTGTAGCCATGAGACATTGTATGGACTCGGGTGATCAGTCATCTCCAACTCTAGTTTCGCCACCATCTCGATTCAAACGAGATTATCTGTGCTTCTGTTATCCATGATAACTTTGCACTTCCTGTCTTTGGTCTTGCATGTGGTTCTGAAAAGTCTGTTTCTTTGAGCCATGTCCTCCACCTCCTTCTAGGGTGTTAAGAGAACTTTACGCATCATCAACGACCTTCCATATTCTGCATCTTCTGCCTCAGCATTTCGCCTCTGTGCCTCGACGATGTGAGCTTCTCCTCCATCCTTCTTCCTATCTGGATAGTCAACTACCTTGTGTCCATTTTTTCCACATGTGAAGCATGTGATGACTCCACCTCTACCTCTTCCTCTAACTCTGGTACAAGGAAATGTGTTATTATCAGTGTATCCTCCGCCCTGTTATGTCTGTTGCCTTCATTGTTCAGCGTGCTGGCCTCACTGCGAACTTCCACCTCTTTCTGTTCTAGTCTAAGGATTTTTCCAGTCGTCCTTGGATTTCTAGAACCTATCTTGAGAAACTGACTTACCTTTTGGCTGGCTCCTACCTCGGCCTCGCTGTCTTGGCTTACGGCTTAGCTTTTTCTCATCTTTCAACGCCATCTGATACGCATCCTCCACCGTTCTGATGGTTTTCATACTTATCTCATCCCGGATATTGTATCTTAAGCCATTCATATACTTGGCAACTTTTTCATCATCGCTCTCCCGATGACTTGCTCTGATATTGAGCTTGTAGAATTCCTCAGTATATTCCTTTACTGTCATCAGCTTCTGTCTCAGGTTCTGCATTCTCCTGAACAATGTGATTTGATAATCCCTTGGGATGAATTTTGCCTTCATCTAAGCAATCATTCGATCCCAACTTTTAATATTTTGCTTGACTTTGGAACGTCTATCTCTTTGAAGCTCGTCCCACCATAATGTTGCATGTCCCTTCAATTTTGTGACAGCATGCCTCACCTTTTTATCCTCTTCGATATCCTCATAATCGAAATAAGTGTCAAGAGCTCTAATCTAGTCTAGAAGCTCTTCTGCATCCAGATTCCCTTCATAAGTTGGAATGTCCATCTTTGTTTTTGAACTCATCCGAGCGATAGCCTTAATTAACCGCTCGTTGGCTGCATCTTCGACTGCAACTTCTCCTTGTTTTTCAACCTCAACTTCACCTTCGGAGTCACTCATATCTCCAACACTGGTTGTGCGTCTCTGCAGTGCTTCCATGTCTTCCATTCTGGCACAAAGATTTCGTATTTCTCTCTCCATGTCTGTATTCTGTCCTTGCCTTCCTCTTTCTCTGGACATTTCTCTTTCCCTGGACAATTCCCTTTCCCCCTCTGGATCGGGTGATTGCCTACCTCTTCTCGGCGGCATGGTGAAATTTCCCTTTCTTCTCTGCTATAGAAAGCAAAGAGATTTTCTCTCTCTGATACCACTTGACGTGTATCATAGTGCTTCTTTCCTTCGTCGCTCCTCTTGCCTGAAATTTACAGACAAGTTATCTGCTCTGATACCACTTGACACAAACGCACCACCGACACGTTCGCTCCCACCATGACCTTCTCTTCCTTAGGCCCGAAGAGATAGAATGCTCTTCAAAAACCCCTTATCGGAAGTTTTTAACACCCACAAAATGCTCTTTATGATCCCCCTACTCCAAATCGGGAAATCAGACTTCACGTAACCGCGAGCATTGAACTCACAGGTTCGGGTCTCACAAATCCACGAAACCCGATGAAAGTTCACCTATGTGTTTCTTGCTTTTATCGGGAATTTTCCCAATCAGGAAATCGACACTCACGAGGTCGTGAATCACTCACCTCACGGATCCCCAATTCCCGATCTACAATGGCACTTTCTCTGCACCCCTTAGCTCCCTCCGATTAACTCTTTTCGCATGTGACCTGCTAGTCCATAGGACCATGGTCCTTTCCCATTTCGGAGTTTTGGACTTCACGAAATCAGAATGCGTAGAACTTACGCCCTTGGGATTTCCGATTCTCCGATTTCCGATGCCACCTGGCATTGACTCCAGCGAGGGTTGACTTTCCGACACCTGTCCTCCACGGAACGACTATGACTATGGAACCGTCGCGTTTTGGGATTTCACGAATTCTCCTGTCATGAGTTTCTCATCATCGAGAATCCAAAAATGCCAAACCCCGACTCTCCAGGATCTCTCGCCACGTGTCCTTGCTGTGATCAATGGCTCTGATCCTCTCGAGAAATCCCAGATCGCAATTTCGTTTTGCAAGTGTTTCACGACTCCGGAAACCCTGATATCCTGAACTCTGATTCTCCGGGATCTCTTGCCACGTGTACCTACAGATGGATGGTTCAAAACCTCCGTCGGGAAATCGTGAATCGCGATTCCAACAGGCAAGAGTTCTATGTATCTGGAAACCCCGAAATGTCGAACCCAGACTCGCTCCGGATTACTGACGCGTGTCTCGTCTGGGATCTTCGACTAGGATCGCTTCTCGGGATTTTGGGACTTTCAAGGTCTCCGATTCTTACCCTGTGAAAACCCGATGACGTCAATATCCCAATGTCTCCTCTGGGCTCTCCCTCTGCTCCTTTGGGCTTAACCCTGGCACAACTTCTCAAGATCTAACGGCTGACGGTGTTTCGTTGTTTTCCTTTGCGAATCCTGACCGTCGATTCCTCCTCCTTGAGGATTTCTTGAGAAGGCTAAATGTTCTTTCTCAGAACTTGTCCTCTGACACCTGTACCCACATCTCTTGCTTGAACCTTCCTCGGCACAAAATACTGTGCTCTCCTTTAATGATATCACGAAGGTGCTACACCTCCTGAGCTTTCCCACTCTGATTTTTCAAAGGAATTTGCGCGCACTCCTCGCGGAAATCATTCAACAAATCCCCAAGTGTTGAATCCTTCCGACTGTGTGCACTCTTGCAACAACAATCTTAGATCTCCTTAGCTCAGATTAACAACTGAGACTTCTTCTTTAGCCTGCGCACTCCTTGCACGGCTTCAACAATCCAAATCCACTCTTGGGTGAGTGAGAACAAAAGTTAAACTACTGAGCCTTCATCAACGCACTCCTTAGGGATGAATTCAACTGCACACCTTGCAGGAATCTCCTGGCTTAGATAGAGAAACAATTGAACTTCACTCTCTCTCCCTTTCAGACTTCAGTTTGAAACGTGAAATCACATGCACAACATATACAAAGAAAATGCACAACAAGAAAGCAAACATTCCCGAGCATAACATCAACACATAGAGAAAACAACACAAACCATGTGCTTGAATCAAAGCTTCCTTCTATTAATTCAAATGCCTGTACATGGGTGTTCTTCATACACTATTCTCTGCTTGGTCATCTCTTCTCCTGAATGATTTCACTAACTATTACAATGGTACAATGAGGGTGTCTATATCTGTTTTCCCTCTCAGACTCTAAACTATCAAATCTAAACTTAAACATCCTATCTACAACCATTAAATCTATTAAATGCCTCCTATCTACCAAAGGACGAGAGCTTAAAGCTGAAGGTCCAATACAATATACAAATGCGCCTTCATAAATGGCTCATTAAAGACTTGTGATACAATCCCAAAGCAGTTTAAAAAATTTGGGTTTGTTTGTCCAACTGATCTCCGCTTGATGTGCTGGCTTGCTTGATGAGTTGGTGATGCGCCTGCATCAATAACACAGTTGTGTGAAGGGACCCTGCAAGGAGTGCAGAGGTCGTGGAACCTTTTGAGGTTTCAGAGTGAACAAAGCTCAAGAGGGGTAGCGTTGCTAGAACACAGGCAATATCCAAAGGAATTGAGTTCGCAGAGGAAACAAAGGTCGAGGCCTTTGAAACTTCAAAAAATCTTGCAAGGGGAGAGAGGAAGTTCTCAAGCTCAGGAGGGAGCATAGCTACCATTAGATCAGCTAGAGAGACGAGATCTGGATCGTCGAATTTTACGTCCAGACAACTGGAAGAGAAATAGATCTGGGTCGTCAGATCTAGTGCAAAGGACCGATAGCTATCAGATTCGGAGGAAGGCACATGGATTTTAACCTCTAGGAGGTCGTGCAAAAGAAGAGATAAAACAGACGGTGGAGACGCTTCGTGGAGAAGTGCCAAAAATCCTGTGGGCCGTCGGATCTCACAGATTAGTGAGAAGAAGAAGGCTGAATGTATTTTCGGCATTTCGACATTTCGGGTTTGGCATTTCAGAAATCCTGATGACAAGGAGTTGGGGCACTTTTCATTGAAAACCCCAAAGTCGCGAAACACGAAGTCTCCTTGGAGCAGGTCTGTGGTCACGAAGGAAGCAACCATTTCGGAGTTCAACATTTCAGCATTTCGGGGTCCGGGAGATCGAAGGACCAAGAACCATCTGCAGCCGGAATTGCGGGATCGCGAATTCTGAAATCCCAAAAAAGTGGATCGTGGTCGGGTAGATTTTGTCATTTTGGGACATAGGTGGTCAAGAGGCCAGGATTCAGGAGACATGGAGTCCCAACTCGCGAAATCGCAAAGCCCCAAAAATATTCGAAGGAAATAGCACGAGCCAGATCCATTGAGCCTGTTTTGGCATTTCAGCATTTCAGGGTTTGGGAAGTAGAGGAGGTGAGATTTTCAAGTCACTGCATCGTGAACTCCCAGTGCGCGAAATCATGAAAAGAGTTGAGCCCATTTCGGTATTGAGCCATTTCGGGAATTCGAGGAATGGAGTGACCAGTGGTTTGGGCCACTGCGTTTCAAACTCTCGGTTACCAAAATCTTGATACAACCACAAGGTCATGGTCGCGTGGAGGTGAATCTCGCGCCTAGTGCTTGTTCGCACAGGTGGGGTTTCCGAAGGACCTGTGGATCGAATTCATGGGGTTCCAGTGAGGGCCCGAAAGAACTAATTCAGTTCTGCAGATTCAAAGAAGATCGATCCTGTGCAGATCTTGGCTCGAGGGAAGGGGGTCTGCGTCAAGTGGTATCAGAGCAGGATTTGACTTCTGTAGGCGACAGAGGTAGGGAGTGCTGAGATTTTCTTACAGACAAAAGAAGATAGAAGATAGAGTGTTGAATCTCTGTGATGATTATTGCAAGGAGCACAATAGTCAATAGACCGTCAGGAGGGCTGTAGTAAAGGCTAGAAACACTCACGGTTGTAGAGTGACAACAACAAGTTTGCTAGGAGGGAAGACAAGAATAGGAAGATGGCTACTGAAGGCCATGGACGCGGTGGAAAGAAGAACCACTAGCAGTAGGGAAAATATGAGATGGATAAGGAACTCACTGAGATAAGGGAGACAATGAAAGAGCTTGCACTACGGGTGCAACATAATGCAAATACACATTGGGTATATGAATGGCCTTTGAGGAGGAAAGAAAAGTGGCGAGTTAAGAAATTGTTGGCTAGAATACAACAAAGGTTGTTGAGGAGGTGGCTGAGGTATGTGGAAATCCTCAAGGCCATAGAGGAGGTGGTTCATGCCTATGAACCAGAAGCTGGGAGAAATCTCATTGATGATCGAGAGGAGAGATCGAGCAGAGATCTCATAAACTGCCAAGCTGGCAGTGAGGGATTTTCAATTTTCAAGGTGGGCAATAAGAAGAGGTCACAGGATGATCTCAAAGACTACCTAGAGGGCAGAACAAAAAATTCAGGTTGCCAGGAAGGCAATGAGATGGGATCACTAGAGGATCTCAAATATTGCCAGGTGAGTAGGGTAGAAATCCCATATTGCCAGGTGGGCAAGGGAGAGCAGATGAGGCCATGTCAGAGTCTCATGAACTCAGAGGTGAGTTAATATCAGCGAGGAGAGCTGATAGAGGAAGATCAGAAGAGCATTATGATGATTGGGGGAATAGAGGTATTCCTGCCACATCGCCTAGCTGAGGCAAAAAATTTTGTTGTTGATGCAACAACAGCAGAAGGACAACCAGTTGTGACTGTCAGGGAGAAATAAGAACCGCAGCAGACATCAAAATCTAGCCCAACAAAAGAAGAGCATGAAGATAAGATGCTCACTCCATGGGAGATGAAGTTGGAGATTCTGGAGGATTGGTTGAACCATCTAGAGCTAGTAGATGACTGCCATAAGAAGACAGTCATGCAGATGTTAGCAAAGGAGCATTCCAAGGAATCGCTCAGAATTTTCAGCCAGGGAGATGAACAGATGATGACTGCAATGCCGAGGCATGCAACTAAAGATGAAGGAGAATTCCAGTCTGAGGAGAAGCTCGACGAAGCTGGAATTCAACCAGCACAAGCAGAACTAGTAGAAGCAAAGCTGGCAGAGAAGGAAGCTCAGTAGCATCTTAGTGTTAGGATTGAAGAATTGGAGTTTGTAGTAGAGTGGAAACTCAATTCCACAAGAGAGGAAGAAGATGTCATGGAAGATCTATTTGATCTAACCCTTTTGCGGGGAAGAAGTGAATTGGAGCAGGATGAAAAAGGAGATCCATCCATGGGAGCAGCTAGATGAGGAGATCAAGAAGATTAGAAGGCTGATGTCGAGGTCAGCAGTAGAAACTACCAGTGAGGGGAAATTGTGTAGAAGAGAACCTACCATAGCAGCAGGGCAACAAATGCAACAATAGTAGCGAAGCAGTGGAGCAGATGGACAACTCCAGAGAAATGTTTGGGATCCAGGTGAGTTTCAACAGTGGTGCTCGTAAGCTCATGAGAAGGAGCTCATGATGTTTTCAGCTGATTATGATGCAGGAGAATCACTCCACATCATCAAGTGCCAGCCAGCCAACACATCAAGTGCCATTCAATGGAAGGAGAGAGGCACAACCCTCTCATTTTCAAATTTTGAAAATGTATTAAATGTTTGTAAGGCTGGTAAGGCCAAGCCATTCCTTTGAGTAGGCTATAGTTAGTGTCTCCTTTAATGGATGACATGTTAATCGGGATCTAAATCCGATTCGGACTAGACAACCATTCAATGTAATTGAATATAAATTAATGAGAGTTGGTGAGGATGGAGGGAAGCACTCGAGGAGCCCCCTTTTGTAAAAATATCCTTTGTATCTGTAGGCATTAGTAGATAGAGAGGTAGAGAAGAACATAGAGAATAGAGAGATAGGAGAGGAGAGCCGAGACTCTATTGTAGTCCGAGATCGAACACATTGTAATTATGCATTCTTGATTAATACAAACATAACAGTTTTTCCTGCATGTTGGTGTTCATGTGTTTATGAGTTCATGAATGAATGTCTCTATGTGTTGATGATATGTTGTATATGTATGTTAGATGTGCATTTGCAGGGATAGATAGATTTCCCTGTCTATTGATTTCTTTGATTTTCAGGTTTGGGTTCTTTGTGGTTTCATGCAAGAGTGCATGACAGAGTATTGTGGTCTCTAAAAACCAGTGCAAGAGTACACTTCTGAATTCTGCGGAATTTCAGACAAAGACGTGCCAGGAGGGCGCACTAGTTGAAGTCATTGACTCAAGGAGGAAGCCTCAAGTTTTTTGAACACCTTGAAGTAAGAAATATGCAAAGGCGAGCACAGAGAGGAGAAGAAAAATTGCTGAGGATTCTGTAAAAGCTTTGCCAGGAGGGAATTGAGAAAATGCATAGTATGCATTGAGTCGGTGCATAGAATGCACTTCTGAATTCTACGAAATTTGGACAGAGTTGTGCCAGGAGGGCGCACCAGAGGAAGTATTAAACCCAGGGAGAAACCTCAAGGTTGTTGAACACCTTGGAGGTAAGACTATGTAGAGGAAGGAACGGAGATAACATAATCACTGAGGGTTCTATGGAAACTTTTCCAGGAGGGCATTGAGCAGTCGCATAGTGTGCACAGAAGGAACTCTTGTCTGAGTTCAGAGAGAATAGAAGTGTCAAGGAGAGACACTTATAGAGTTACTGAATACTCTGTTAAGCTCAGCAAGGATGTTTTGAGGCGAAGGTCGTCAGGAAGACACCAGATTTCCCTTTGAGGACATAGAAGGACAAGTCCCCTAGAGGCTCTGGTAAATAAAGACCAGGAAAGATAGCACAGTTGTGTGCAGAGACCCTGCAAGGAGTGCAGAGGTCATGAAACCTTTTGAGCGATCTTGTGTGGATCTCGGGGGACGCGGTGGCGGTATACATAAGCAGGTATCAAAGTAGGATTTGACTTATGTAGGCAAGAGAGGTAGGGAGTGTCGAGCGTTGCTTGTAGACAGAAGAAGAAGGAAGACAGAGTGTTGAAGCTCTGTGATGATTGTTGCAAGGAGCATGACAGTCAATAGACCGTGAGGATGGCTGTAGGAAAGGCTCGAAACACTCACGGTTGCAGAATGACAACAACAAGTTTGCCAGGAGGGAAGACATGAACATGAAGATGGCTACTGAAGGCCATGGACGTGGTGGAAAGAAGAACCACTAGTAGCAGGGAAAAGATGAGATGGATAAAGAACTCGTTGAGATAAGGGAGAGAATGGAAGAGCTTGCATTGTGGGTGCAACATAATGCAAAGACACATTGGGTATATGCATGGCCTCTGAGGAGGAAAGCAAAGTGGCCAGTCAAGAAATTGTTGGCCAGAAGACAACAAAGATTGTTGAGGAGGTGGCTAATGTATGTGGAAAGCCTCAAGGCCACAGAGGAGGTGGTTCATGCCTGTTGACCAGAAGCTGGGAGAAATCTCAGTGATGATGGAGAGGAGAGATTGAGTAGAGATCTCAGAAAATACCAAGCGAGTAGTGAGGGATTTTCAATTTGCCAGGTGGGCAATAAGAAGAGGTCACAGGATGATCTCAAAGACTGTTAGGAGGGTAGAACAAAAAATTCCAGTTGCCAGGAAGGCAATGAGATGGGATCACTGGAGGATCTCAAATACTTTCAGGTGAGTAGGGAAGAAATCCCATATTGCTAGGCGGGAAAGGGAGAGCAGATGAGTTCATGTGAGAGTCTCATGAACTCAGAGGTGAGTTCATATTAGTGAGGAGAGCTAATAGAGGAAGATCAGAAGAGAATTCTGATGATTGGGGGAATAGAGGTATTCCTGCCACATCCCCTAGCTGAGGCGAAAAATTATGTTGTCGATGCAACAACAACAGAAGGACAACTAGTTGTGACTATCAGGGAGAAAGAAGAACTAGAGAAGACATCAAAATCTACCCCAACAAAATAAGATCATGCAGATAAGATGCTCACTCCATGGGATATGGAGTTGGAGATGCTGGAGGATTTGTTGAACCATCCAGAGCCAGTAGATGACTTCCATGAGAAGACAGTCATGCAAATGTTAGCATAGGAGCATTCTAAGGAATTGCTTAGAATTTTCAGCCAGGGATCTGAACAGATGATGACTACAATGCTAAGGCATGCAACAGAAGATGAAGGAGAATTTGAGTCTGAGGAGCAGCTGGAGGAAGATGGAATTCAACTAGCACAAGGAGAGCTGGTAGAAGAAAAGCTGCCAGAGAAGGAAGTTGAGCCGTAGCTCAGTGATAGGATTGCAGAATTGGAGTCTGCAACAGAGTGGAAACTCAATGCCACAAGAGAGGAAGAAGATGGCATGGGAGATCTAGTTGATCTACCCATTTGCAGGGAAGAAGTTCCGTAGAGAAGGTTGCAAAAGGAGATCCAACCTTGGGAGAAGCTGGACGAGGAGATCAAGAATATTAGAAGGTTGATGTCAAGGTCAGCAACATAAGCTACCAGTGAGGGAAAGCTGTCTAGAGGAGAACCTGCCATAGTAGCAGGGCAATAGATGCAGTAGCAACAATGAAGTAGTGGAGCAGATGGACAACTCTAGAGAACTGTTTCGGATCTAAGTGGGTTTCAATAGCGGTGTTGGGAAGCTCATGAGAAAGAGCTCATGATATTTGCAGTTGAGGAGTATGATGCAGGAGCATCACTCCACATCATCAAGCACCAGCCAACCAACACATCAAGCGTGCATTCAATGGAAGGAGAGAGGCGCAACCCTCTCATTTTAAAATTTTGAAAATGTATTAAATGTTTGTAAGGCTATTAGAGCCAAGTCGTGCCTTTGAGAAGGCTATAGTTAGTGTCTCCTTTAATGGCTAACATGTTTATGGGGGTCTAAATCCGATTTGGACTAGACATCCATTCAATGTAATTGAATGTAAATTAATGAGAGTTGGTGAGGATGGAGGGAAGCGCTCGAGGAGCTCCATTTTGTAAAAATATCCTTTGTATCTATAGGCATTAGTAGATAGAGAGGTAGAGAAGAACAAAGAGAATAGAGAGATAGGAGAGGAGAGTCGAGATTCTGTTGCAGTTCGAGCTCGAACACATTGTAATAAGGCATTCTTGATTAATACAAACAGACCAATTTTTCTTGCATGTTGTTGTTCATGTGTTTATAAGTTCATGAATGAACTTCTCTATGTGTTGATGATATGCTGTAGATGTATGTTAGATGTGCATTTGCAGGGATAGATATATTTCCCTATCTGTTGAGTTCTTTGATTTCTAGGTTTGGGTTCTTTGTGATTTTATGCAAGAGTGCATGACAGAGTACTGCAGTCTCTGAAAACCAGTGCAGTAGTGCACTTCTAAATTCTGCGGAATTTCAGAAAAAGACGTGCCAAGAGGGCGCACCAGCTGAAGTCATTGACTCAAGAAGGAAGCCTCAAGGTTGATAAACACCTTGAAGAAAGAAATGTGCAGAGGAGATCACAGAGAGGGGAAGCATAATTTCTTAGGATTCTATAAAGGCTCTTCCAGGAGGGCATTGAGCAAATGCACAGGATGCATTGAGTTAGTGCATAGAATGCACTTCTGAATTCTATGGAATTTGGACAGAGTTGTGCCAGGAGGGTGCACTAGAGGAAGTATTAAACCCAATGAGAAACCTTAAGGTTGCTGAACACCTTGGAGGTAAAACTGTGCAGAGGAAGGCACAGAGATAACATAATCATTGAGGGTTATGTGGAAACTCTACCAGGAGGGCATTGAGCAGTTACATAGTGTGCACAGAAGGAACTCTTGTTTGAGTTCAGAGAGAAGAGAAGTGTCAAGGAGAGACACTTACAGAGTTACTGAATACTCTGTTAAGCTTAGCAAGGAGGTTTTGAGGTGAAGGTCATCAGGAGAACACCAAATTTCCCTTTGAGAACACAGAAGGGCCAGTCCCCTAGAGGCTTGGGTAAATGAAGCTCAGGACGAACAACATAGTTGTGTGTAGGGACCTTGCAAGGAGTACAGAGGTCATGAAACCTTTTGAGGTTTCAGAGTGAATGAAGCTTAGGAGGGATATCATTCCTAGAAGACAGGCGATATAAAAAGGAATTGTGTTTGTAGAGGAAGCAAAGGTCAAGGCCCTTGAAACTTCAAAAAATATTCCAATGGGAAAGAGAAAGTTCTCAAGCTCAGGAGGGAGCACAACTACTGTTAGATCAACTGGAGATACGAGATCTGGACCGTCGAATTTTATGTCCAGACAACAGGAAGATAAATAGATCTGGGCCGTTAGATCTAGTGCAAAGGACCAATAGTCGTTAGATTCGGAGGAAGGCGCACGGAGTTTAACCTCTGGGAGGTCGCGAAGAAGAAGAGATGAAACGGATGGTGGAGACGCTTCATGGAGAAGTGCCTAAAATCCCATGGGTCGTCTGATCTCACAGATCTGTGCGAAGAAAAAGGCTGAATGTCTTTTCTGCATTTCGACATTTCGGGGTTCGACATTTTGGAAATATTGATGACAAGGAGCTGGGGCACTTTTCATTGAAAACCCCAAAGTTGCGAAACACGACATGTCCTTAGAGCACTGTTGTGGTCACGAAGGAAGCATCCATTTCAGAGTTCGATATTTCGACATTTTGGGGTCTGGGAGATCGAAGGACCAAGAACCATCTCCAACTAGAATTGCGGGATCGTGAATTCCGAAATCCCGAAAAAGTGGACCTTGGTCAGGTAGATTTTGGCATTTTGAGACCGGGGTGGTTGAGAGGCCAAGAGTCGGGAGACGTGGACTCCCGACTCATGAAATCGTGAAGCCTTGAAAACATTCGGAGGAAATAGCACGAGCCAAAGCCATTGATCCCATTTTAGGATTTTGGCATTTTGGGGTTCAGGAAGCAGAGGAGGCGATATTTTGGATTCATTGCATCGTGAACTCCCGGTTCGTGAAATCCTGAAAATATCTGAGCCCATTTCGGTATTGAGCCATTTTGGGAATTCTGGGAATGGAGTGACTAGTGGTTTGGGCCATTGCATTTCAAACTCTTGGTTATCGAAATCGCGATACAGCCACAACATTGTGGTCACACAGAGGTTAAGCTCGCGCCTAGTGCTTGTTCACACAGGTGGGGTTTTTGAAGGACCCGTGGATCGAATTCGTGGGGTTCCAGTGAGGGCCCGAAAGAACTAATTCAGTTTTGCAGATTCGAAGAAGATCGATCCTATGCAGATCTCAGCCTGAGGGCAGGGGGTCTGCGTCAATACTGGTGGCCTCCCACCTAATCCAACTAGCTTATTTTTTATGTTTTGATGTCATCACATATTGCTATACATCTATGGCCATTTTGGGGCCCTGAACATTGTTTTTTTGGCTCACCACAATCAAACTATAGACGGAGTCAAAGTTTGATGGCGTAATGTGTAGTTCTCTAAAATACCTTTCCAATGGGCTTTCACGTGCCTAAAACAGAGGTCGTATGCCAAAGTTATGACCCTGGGAAGTTGAGGTACCAACTTACCCATAGGAGCCCACATAACATTTGGCGTTTCATCTCCTACGGTTAGGTTTTTGGTTTTCTAGGGTTTTGGAATTCATGAGTAATATAAAAAAGGCCTCTGGATACTCATTGTAATCATTCTTCTTAGATGGATGCGCGTAGTAGCCACATATGTTCTCAGAGATAGCTACCACCATTCGAGCAAGTGTTTTAGTTCTGCATTTTTACAATTTCAGCCAATTTCATTTATTTAATAGAATATATTGTTCACTAGATATCTTTGTTGTTCTTCATATCTCTATGTTTGTGGTATTCAGTCTGTTAATCATTTTTTTCCTCTCCTAAATATGGATCAATCGGTGGGGAACCTCGGGTACTGTATCTACATTGGGGTTGGGATCAATTTATGGATGAGTGTCTTACTGGATCGTATCTTCATATAATGGAGGACGAGTCTCTTCTGTAATTGGACGACCCCCTGTTGGGTACCATTTTTTATGCTTATTTCCACCATAAACTCTAGGTTTTTGCCTCATTTCACTTATTATATTTCCCATATTTTTTATAATTTAGCTTCCAAATAATGATTCTGTGTACAGTTTTCATTTCCTTTTTATGATTTTAATTTTTGCAAAATTTAGACATTAAAATTATTTTTTTAATAGAAATTACAGGAACTTGCAACTTCTCATAATAGCTCCAAGGTTCATTTACTTGTAGGATAGCTGGGATAATTCCGATACATGTTGATCCAGATTTATGAGCGAAACTAAATGAAACCACATATTTATGAAATTAACATAGAGACACAGTGAACAATAATAGAGATACCATAAAACTTGACTTCTATTAAATAAGAAATATGTTGAAAACTGTAAAATGAAGATTGAAAACCATCTTGCTAGAATGGTGGCATATTATCTCTAAGAAGATATGTGATGAATATTCTCATTAGCCATAATATGATTACAATGAGTCTTTGAAGGCCTTTTTACATTAAATATGAATTCCAAAACCCTAGACATCCAAAAACCTAACCCTAGGAGATGAATCACCAAAAGTCATGTGGGCCCTGTTGGGGTAAGTTAGTACATTAAATTCCCAGGGTTGTAAATTTTTCATATGATATCCATTTAGAGTGCATGATAGCTCGTTGGAAAGGCATTGGCCCTAGAATTTTAGGCCCTCAAATTGGCCCCAAAAGTTTGGGAACCGAAAAACTGCTAAAAATAGTAAGTTGACAAAAAAATTGTTTTGAGCCAGATGGAAAATGTATGGTCACCAAGATCCTCCTTGATCAATACTCCCCCCTTAGGAAAAAATGGTCTCCATTTCTTTGAGTGCCCCCATCATATGAGTGAATTTATGTTGAGTTTGGCCTTGGGTGAGCCACTTACCTTGATGTCGGAGCTTCCCTACTTTGACAATTCGATAAAGATGGATCGTCTGCTGGAAAGTGTCCTTGACATGTGTGTCCACGATATGATTAGTGGATTCTTATTCCATGTAGTCGGGGTTGAGATCGGATAGTGTCAATTGTTATGCTATCTTTGTGGTGTCCAATAATGGTGGAAAATAAGGCTGAAGGAGATCCACATTGAACACTAGATCCAAGCCAAGGAAGGGGGGAAGGTTGAACTCAAAATATTTGTCACCCACAACCTTGGTGATGCTATAAGGTCCATAATGGAGTGGACACATCTTTGGATGAGGCCTGATAAAGATTTATTTCTACATGTGCAACCAAGATTTGTCTCCTAGCTGAAACTGGTGTGGGACCTGGTGTTGACCATCAGACTTCTTGTACTTGTCATTGGACTTTTGTAAAATATCCTAAACCTACTAGCGGATGTGTTGGATCTGCTCAATGAACCAGGTGTCTTTTTCAACTCCAGTTGGAGCTTGCAACAGATTTTCCTAGGTGGATGCAAGGGGTAGTGCAACATCCATGGGACTCAATGCTTGAAAACCTAACCCCACCTGAAAGGGGATGTGGTTAGTTGAGATATGTATGACTCTATTGTAGTTGTGATGAACATAGGGAATAATCTCATCCCAAGTGCGGGGTTTCTTGGAATTGTACATGCACAATAAGTGCATGATCATATGGTTTTACGACCTCGGCTTAGTCATTCATCTAGGGGTGGAAGGAAGTGGACTCAGTGAGCTTGGTGTCCAGTAGTGACAAGAGGATTGACCATAATGTGTTGAGGAACTAGATTTCTTGATCTGAGATAATGATTTGTGGAATCCCAAAGTGTACCCACACTTGTTCAAAGAAGATCTTGGAAGTGGCCTCCATTGTTATTCTCTTCTTGTAGTCCATCATAATCCCCATCTTGGAAAAGCGATAAAAAACCAGAAAAACATAGTCATTTCCCCACTTGGTGAAGGGAAGGCCCGACATGTATTCCATTGAAATGGATTCCGAGGTATTTTCAGGAGTAGGTAGAGGAGTGTATAGGATTTTATTCTTAGTGGTTGATTTGGTAATAGCACAAGCAATGCAAGGCCATTTATACTTGCTGACATCTTGTTGAATTTTCAACCAATAGAAATGTCGCTGCAGCACTGGAACTATATTTTCAACGTCGAAGTGTCCTGCCAGAAGACTGCAGTGGGATTCCCAAATCATGTTTTCTCACTCTCTTGATGGAACACATAGATGGCCTAGATGGCACAACAACTCATCCTGAACATGGAAATTAGTGACAACTGTGTTTGGACTCAATATATGGTAGGTGTTGACGAAGTGAGGGTCTGTCTCATAGAGGTGGGGACATCTGGAGGTCTCGTGGCTGCAAGAGTTTAGCACTTTGGTGACTTCCATGAGTTGAGGTCATCTAAGGAAATCAACAAATCGATTGGTACTTCTTATTTTATACTTGATGTTGAGGTGAAATTTCTTCAAATATGTGGACCACTTCTAATGGCGGTTATTTTGCAATTTTCCTTGTGTCTGCATGAACTGCATTGGATTATGATTAGTGTGGATGATTGTCTCCTTCCTGAGAATTTAATGACTCCATCGGTGGCAGACTTGCACAATGGAGTACATTTATTTTTCATTATTAGGGTACTTACGTATGACATTTGATAGTGTCTCACTATGATAGGCCACATGGTAGCCATGTTGAGTGATGATTGTGACCACAACATAGTATGAAGCATTTGTCTCAATGTCAAAGGGTTGTTGTAGGTTAGGTAATGAAATCATTGGGGTTGAGAACAAGCGATGCTTCATATCATCGAATTATTTCTATTGGGACATGACCCACACAAATTTTTCCTTACCACCGCCCCTGGTTATTTGACTCAACGCCCATGCAATATGTGAGAATCCCAACACAAACTTGAAATAGAAATTGACAAGGCCTAAGAAGATCCAAATCTTAGTGATCGTGGTTGGAGATTGCCAAACATGAATGAATTGGATCTTGGATGGATGAACATGCACACCATGCACATCAACAATGTAGCTTAGGTTTTGTAACCTATCCATGCTGAAGGAACATTTTTCCAAGTTAACATATAGATTGTGCTGCCATAGAGTGTGTAGAACCTACTGAATATGATGAAAGTGTTCTATCCAAGTCTTATTTTAGATGAGGATGTCATCCATATATACCACCAAAAAGGAATTGGTGAAAGGACACAAGATATCATCCATCATCCTCATGAAATTTGTTGGGGCATTTGTCAAACCAAAGGGCATGACCAACCATTCAAATAGACCTTATTTTGAATTGAAGGTAGTTTTCCATACGTCTTTTTGTTCTATTGGGACTTGATGGTAGCCATACTTCAGATCAATCTTACTGAATTATTCCCCCCCCCTTAGCTGATCAAGGAGATCATTGATTTGGGGAATTGGGTATCATTTCCTGACTATGATTTCATTTAGGGCCCGATAATCAATGCAGAGTCACCATGTCCTGTCCTTGTTCTGTACCATCACAATTGATCTTCCACAATGTGATGAGATGGGTTTGATGTGCCCCTTGTGGAGAATTTCTTGTATTTGACACTTGATCTCTTCATTTTCTAGAGGAGAGCAATGATAGAGTAGCCTATTAGGCAACGATGCTCTAGGGATCAGATCAATGGGATGATTGAGTTGAAAGTGAAGAGGTACCCCAATAGGTGATGAGAAGATGTCTTTTTATTATTACACAACCTTATCCACTTGCTTCTGTTGCGTGGAGAGGTCGACGACAGAGGCCATGGATGTGGATGCAACCTTTCACTCACTTTGAGAGAGAATCACGAAGAAGAAAAAAATTCAGGTCTGAGAAATGACCTTCTGACATTTCTTGGCAGATATCAAGGAAATAACACTAGGTGGAACTACCTCAAGTATCCTGTACAATTTCCTATTCAAAATAATAATAATAATGTGAGGCATAGACTCATATACAACATAACATTTCCATAAATAAGGATTTCCCAAAATAACATCACAAACTTCAAGGGAAGAAAAATTACACAATACCTCATCTTTGAATGGATTGATGTCATATGAAAGGAGTCCCTATTGGCTAATATGAAGATCGCTTCCTTGAAGGAGCCATCCGATGGCGTAGGGTTGTGGGTGTGACGTTGTCACCAGGGCTAGCCACTTGATGAACTCTATTGAGATGAGGTTCTTCTAGATACTTCTATTAGTGATGAAGTGCAATGGATTTCCTTTCACCCACATATATGAGTGAAAGAGGAGCTCTCCTTCCTCTGGCTTGTAAGTTTTGTCTGGATGGATCTTGGTGGTAGCAATGGTGGCACTAGGTTTTGCATCAATGATCTGACTCCCTTTTTATGTTGCTCACTTAGATTCATAAGCCACATTTAATTCATAGGATTTTACCTCTGTTACACATGAAATTTTCACACCTAGGTACCTCGCCCTAAGTGTCATAAGTGTCATATAAGTGTCTCATACACCTTGACACCGTGGAATAACCTATGTCACAATCCCTAGTCAATGTGGAGGAGGGATATATTACATGAAGGAAAAAATACCAAGCGCACATGAAATATTATTAATATTCATGAAAAATAAATTAATTGAGTGTGAGAATCCACCTCACATTTGGTTTCCTATTTTTTAGGGAAGTTGGAGGATCTCATGGATGGTTGAAACATTTTCTCCTTAAAATACTTGAGAGATATTTCCTCCCTAAAATCATTAAGAGATATGTTCTCCCTAATATCTTTCAGATCCCTTTTTAGTGGATTTGATGAGTGATCCTCTCCATGGTGGTTAGGCCTCCAAATCCTATATAATGAGGGATTTCGACGGAGAAGGGGGAAATGGAGGAGTTTAGAGATACCAAACTTATGATATCATAAGGATGATGGTGGATATTTGAGGTATCAAACCTATGGTCTTGGGAGAATGATTTAGGATATCAAACCTATGATTTTGGGAGCTTTGTGCAAGGGATGAATGAGGACGACTTGGGGAATCTGTTGCAATTACATCTACATTCTATAGGTAATATTCTTGAGTTTTCATATTAATATATTGCTTGGCCTATTTCCTTCTAACCTATGTCTATTTACAGATGTTTGTCTTATAGATGGATTTGATTGGACTAACCTTATAGAGTAGAGTAAGAGTTCTTTGTCTCGTTTTCCATTGCATTGCATGTGTCAAACAATTCTAAGGAGCTCATAGATCAAGATAAAGTTGGAGCAGCGAGGAAAAACATCGGAATAAGGTGCATCAAACTTTCTTCCTTCTTCTTCTCTTTCTGATTAGTTAGTTAGATTCAAAGGAATGTTAGTGTCCAATGTTAGAACGTTTTCTATATTTGTATAGGGGTCTAGAATCCAAGAGGATATTCACCTATCCACAAGGGAATTTTCCTACAACAACCTCCACCACAAATGACTTCTTTGAGTGACAATCAATATTTTTATGCCAGGGGCTCTTATGGAAATCACACCACTTCCCGGTATCTTTCTTCATCTTCCCATTGTCCTTATTTGCTTGTTGCTTGGAATGATTTTCTTGAGGTTTCTCATCTTTTATTTTTCCTTTGTTCTATGGGTTTGGGTTTCCCTGGACCTTCTTATGATGAAAGGGGTTCTCTGACCCAAACTATCATATATTTTGTTTAAACTTCTGCTATATTTTGACGACATATCGATAGGCCGCACCCAAGGATGAGATGTCAAAAAATTCCATTTTTATCTGGATATATCTATGCAGACCACCGTGGTACTTAAGCACCAAATTCCCCTCAGATTATTTGATACCTATATTGGTGCACAAGGTATCGAATATATTGGTGAACTTTGGCATGGTTTGGTCTCTTTCTTGTCGCACTGTGGTCCATCTTGTATACAAGTCATCATAACTTCCAACATGGTAGTATTTTTCCTTAATAACATCCTTGAAGGAACACCAAGTAGGTGCAACTACAAATAATTTGGAAACATCTATTTCTTTTTTCTCACAGAAGGTCTCCCACCAATCTTTGACATGTGGGACAACCTTGAGGAGTGCAAACGTAATCTTTACTCTATAAAAAATGTGTAGACAGAAAAATACACTTCTAGAACATTTAACCATTTATATACGACATCCACATATATTTTACCTTCAAAGATAGGAATATCAAAATTTATATGTACCTTGAAGTGGGTGTTGCCTCCGCTTGAGGTGGATTCATCACTTTTCAGCAACCATTGAATGATTTGTGCAAATTTTCCATCATATTATTTCTCCGCGCTCAAGGGATCTCTCGAGAATTTTTTTGAAAGGATATCCTATCCCGTTGTATTTATTTTCACCCAACATGGATAGTTTGTTGGGTGTGTGAGAGGAGATTTCCTCAAGAGAGACAAGCTTGAGACCCAACTCTCTATACCATGACTGCGTCGGGGACATGCATTAAAAAAAAGGACAAGGAGCAAACCACTCTGATACCACTGATCCTGATTTATGAGCGAAACAAAATGAAACCATAGATTTAATAAATTAAGACAAAGACATTGAAAAATAACAAAGATACAATAAAACTTGACTTCTATTAAATAAGAAATATGCTGAAAACCATAAAATGCATACTGAAAACCAACTTGCTAGAATGGTGGGAGGTTATCTCTCAGAAGAGATGTGACGACTACACTAATTTTCTAGAAGATGAGTAAAATGAGGCTCTGAAGGCCTTTTTACAATAAATATGAATTTAAAAACCCTATACTTCCAAAAACCTAACCCTAGGAGATGAAGCGCCAAAATTCATGTGGGCCCCGTTGGGGTAAGTTAGTACATTAACTTCCTAAGGTCGTAAATTTTGCATATGATCTCCATTTAGGGCGCATGATAGCTTACTGGAAATGTATTGATGAGGATATTAATTTAGGGGGATCAATTAGAGCCTTTGGCTATCACTTAGGTTCCTGATCATGAAAAAACATCATTTAGGCCCTCAAATTGGCCTTGCAAGTTTGGGAACCAAAAAAACGCTAAAAATAGTAAGTTGCCAAAAAAATGGTTTTGAGCGAGTTAGACAAGGTGTATGGCCCCCGAGATCCTCCTGGATCACATGTGGAGTGATCCTTGATTTCCACAAATAGATAGAGATCTATTCTATTCCAGAAAAAAGATTCCCATGTGCGAAGTCAACATTGGTCAAACCTAGCCACTTTTCCAGGAAATTCCTTGTTTTAGCACATAATCTAGGCAGTTTTAAGATTTCATGGGATTTCTTCATATTGTTTGGATCGAGGAGATGGATATAGAACTTACTAGAATATTTTATCATTGTTTTTAGTATTTAGAGGTATTATAGTGTTTTGTTACAAACGTGGCTTATAAATAAGCAATGTTGTGAAGGCAATATGCTCCCTCTTATTCTACATTCTATTTTGATTAATATAAGTCAGGATTGGAGATGTTGATTCCAGATTTGTTTTGATGTTGTGAATGATTTGATGTTGTTATCAAATTTATTTTAGTTGGTTTCACTTTAAAGTGTGCAAGCAAAGCTATGGAGGGCCCCCATTACCAACCCTGTGCACTCAACTTCTACATGTTTTCATATATTTACCAGTGGTATGTTTTTATGATTTTATGTTTACTGTATTTGATTTCCATTTATTGAAATGATTGAAAAACTTGATTGATGATAGGTTTAGTGAAATACTATGAACAAACCTTCTACAAAGAAGCTTAGTTTTCCTCTTACAACACTCAAGTTTTGTTAAAGTGTAGTTTTTCTTCTTTTAGCAATTAAATTTTATATCTGTATTTTAGTGAATTGATTGATTACTAAGTTTTACAAAACACTATGAGAATGACCTCTTGTAAAAGAGTTTAGTATTATGTTACTTACAACAATTAATCTTTATTTAGTGTGCCTATTTTCATTTCAATGCAAGTGTGTTCAAAACTAGTTTAGATCTAAATTCCATATACATTGGTGTGCTTCAAAGTTCTACGAATTCCGGATTGATAATGAAATTCAAGATATAATTTACATCCATAAATTAGAATAACACCCCTCACAACCATTGTGGGGGAAACACCTTCCTCTTAGAAGGAATTGAGAAGAGAGGGTTACAAAGTTGTGGAAACAACCAATTGGGAGTCCAAAGGAGACGAGGGAGGCGCCAGAGGGAATTATTCTTCAATGAAAACTAGATTAATGACATCCCTCCTCTAGTTATAATATATAACAGGAGAATCCATAGAGGGAGATCCAGCGAGGATTGGGTCAGTGGAATGTGGTGGAATTGGCGAGGAAGAAGGAACTGGACAAAGTTGTCGGGCCATTAAGTTTTAGTAGGATGGTACACACTTTGGCTTACCCCTCTCATGTAGAATTTCAATTGAAGGAAAATAAGAATGGAGACGGAGAAAAGGAAAGAAGTTTAGAGAGCCGTGGGAATGAATAATTCCAGTGAGGGAGGAGGAGACCAACCACAACACCCGAACAAACAAAATAAAATAGATACCATGCCTTAACTCCAATAGGTTACCTAAATATATAATGGTAAATGACATAAAATATGAGTGATTGAAATGCTCTTTTTCCTTACAAAAGATCAAGTTGCAGACATTTTCACAAAGTCTCTTACAAAAGAAATTTTTTCCAAGATTTAATTATTCTTAAGTGGGGATGTTAAGAGATTTACAAACTTAGGATTTAGTTAAATGCTAGTTATTGTAATAGGACAAGGTAGGTAACCACTAGAAACTAATAGGATAGGTTGCATACATGATGGAGAAGATCTCGAGGAGCCACTTCTTAGATAGTTGTCGTTGTATTGTATTAGTGGAGAGAACAGATAGAAAAAATAGATAAAAAAGGAGATAGGAGGAGTTTTATTAGAGTAGTAGATAGGATAAGAAGAAAGATGTAGTGAGGAACTATAATACTATGTAATTTATTTCATAAATGAATAGAGCAAACAGAAATGTTCCAATTCCTTGGAAAATGTTCATTTTAAGGTGTGATTGAATGAATGATGTATTATGTGTGTGTTTTGTTTCATTTCATTTAAGTGTGATTGTTTAGGGTTGATGATATGAATCTGTGAAAAACTGGATAAGTTCCAATCATTCTGCTTCTGAGAACTCGTATGCAAGGAGTGCATATCGTACGTAAGGTGTGCGTCGACATAGTCTTGAATTGACTCAGAAGAGTTCTGAAGGAACGACGAGAACTTAGTCCAAGTGCAAGGATTGCACAGAGTCAAGGAGAGACTAAGTGTTGAAGAACTAGGATAGAGAAGAGAAAGGAGTACAGGAAGAGTTTCTTTTGAAGAAATACTTTGATCTGAGTTTGTTGAGTTCCCAGGAACGCAAGGAGTGCGTGGGAGATCAAAATACTCAAGGGAATCAATCTCATAAGGGATAGCGAGGAGGAATATTCAAAGGGAGTGAAGCTTTGGAGATTGCTCGAATTATCGGTCAAGATCGGTCTAGGAGGGAGAGGGATCATTCCCGATCATTGGATCTAGGAAAAATGCAAGAAATTTAAGTCTCTGTGTGCACACAGGAGCGAGGATTCATGGAAGTCCCGAAGAGGTTAGGGAATGTTCATCGTCAATAGGGATAGGTGGCGTAATATCTACAACTTTGGAATGAAATAACTTCAGAAGTTTCATAGACAAGGAGAAAGAGAAATCGTCGAATCACCGAAGAGCTCATGTAGATCCTGACTGTTGGTCGCCAGGAGGTATGTGTCAATAGATCGAATAATTCGGGTGAAAACACTCATAAGGTGAGTGTGCAATATCTTAAACTCCCAAATCCCAAAGAGCCGAACCGATTCACAGTCATCAATCTGAGGGAGACATGCATCGACAGATCGTCGACTTCGGGGGAAACAACTCTGTAAGAAAACGAGTGTGCAGGAGTCGATCCTCTCGATTCCCAAATAGACAAATTGAATTGAAGCCGTCATATTCATAAGGACATGTGAAAAAGATCTGTAGACTTCAGGTGAAAACACTCTCGGAGAAAGTGTGTGTGCAGGAATTGAAAATCCCAAATCCCGAAGAGCTCAAGTGTGTTAAAGTCTTTGATCTATGAGAGACACACATCGACATATTGTCAAAATTCGTTGGAAGTACTTTGGAAGGAAGAAAGTGAAGATATTTTGAAACTCCCGAAGCCCGAAGATCCAAATTTAATCATAGTCGTCGATCTATGGGAGACACACATCGACAGATCATCGATTTCGGGCGAAATAAATATGGGAGAGAGTGAAGGCAGAGAGTTTGAAGCTCTCGAAGCCCAAGTTTCCAAAACAAATCACGACCATTGATTTGAAAGGGACACATGTCGATTTATCATGGAGATCTGGGAGTGTGTACGAAAAGAGGAAGAGGGTCATTTATTTAAAGTTGACCAAGGCAGAAAAGAAGGCAGACCTCGGTTGTGGATCGAGTGGCACTGCCTGAGATCACAAGATCGACGATCGCGCTTAATAGTGGGGGAAGAAAGTGATCGGACTTTAAAATCTTAGAGTGGACCACAATATAAACCATGGTATTGCCAAAGGGATACATGGCAGCTGATAGTGAATTGTGGGGAGAAAAGCAGTGTGGTCTCAAACCACTCTAGGCCACCTTGCAATCGTGAACTTATGTGAGGACATAGCCCGAGGTCACATATGGGAAAGGGATAATGGAAGAGGAGATAGTGCCTAGAAATTTATAGTTCGACAACATGAAGGAAGAGGTTGCGGGTTTCATAGAACCTACACCAAAAGACTGAAAGGAATTGTGTTTAATCACAAGTGAGAACATTAAGGTTTTAGAGAGCAAATTTGGCTCGGAGAATGAAATATCCTTGACTGGGAGGTCACACAACCCCAAGGGAGAGTAGGGGGTTTGCATCACATTGGTATATGAAGAGAATGTTAGTTGGGTTAAATTTTAACTAGTACTACATACATTTTATTTTATAACGGTCCCTCTTGTACCACCCCTCTCTCTTTACCCAATTGTGAAAAAAATTCTCTAACTAATAAAATCAAAATGGTGGAAACACAAGAGAAATGAAAAAAATTAGGTGTGGGAAGTACAGGTAAACCCGTCGGGGCTACTGACGCTCACTCGAAGCTGGGCCATGCTTGTATGGTGTTGAGACATCTTCATCGGGGCTATGGATGCTCGCGAGAAGCAAAGCAATGCTAAAAAAGTAGGTAACTTCACATCAAATAGATGTATGTTAATACAAAAACCTCCTATCCCTACCTTTGCTATCCATTAAGAGAAAGAATATATATATGGGTTCATTTCTTTAAAATTCAGCATTCAGTGCTTTCATTTTTAAGAACTTATCTAACTTTGATTCATCTTGTGTGGGAACCTTAACAATAGATGGTGTGTTGTGTGTGAGTATTATGGGAATTTTTTGTTTACATTTTTGATAAATTTAATCCTATTATCTAATACTATAGATAGTTGTGTCGTCCCCATGTGTCGCCAATCGTTGAGGCCTCAACAACTCCCCTAAAATTTTGAGAAAAATTTAAGGGGCCCCCATTGAATTTGAAATTACTTCCTTCTTTTTTATTTTGTTTTGTTTCCCTCGATTCAAAGGTATGGTTTGATGATCTTCATTCTTTACTTGGTTTGACTGTTTTTTTTTTTTAATTAGTTCTTGCATAGATTGATGCCTTAGATATTTTCTTTTAGGTTTGACTCAGAAGCTCACTTGTTTAAAGATATACTACATTCATTTAATATTCATTTCATGATCCTTGGATTGACCTTTCTCTAGTTTATTTGGATTTTCTTGGTTAATAATCCATGGTTTGACGAACTTATAACCAAAAAGATTAAGGGTTGAATTTTTACTAATTGCCTATCTCTAATAATATCTTTACTTTATGCATATTGAGTATTCTTTATTAAGATTTTATTATTTCACTCATTCGAAGATTAGGAATAATAAGAAAAACTACCCTTATGTTAAATGAAAATTTTGAAACATTATGATCATCCTAAGGTCATGAGAAAGATTAAAATTGGTATAATAATGTCTGATTATTTCTCAATAAACAATATAGTGTTGGAAACATGCCAATGAATTTCCTCATGCGGTAACATGGACATGCATGCAATCTATTTATGAACTGTTTGTCTAACTATGTGATCTATTCATGACCAGACTGTGTAATTGAGTGATAGATGTTATATATACAAGCATACTGATAGAGGTGTGAGTATAATGTGAGTGCAAGCGTGTTCATTGTGTGTAGAGAACATAGGGTGTGTGAGGAGAGGATGACTGTATGCCTATGAAGGCTATTTTAACTATCCCTTGAATAATAAGAATACCGATAATCATTGCTCGTGTTTTTTTCCCTTATTGGGTTTCCACATAAATAACTGTGTCAATTGTGGGATTATTTTTCATGGTTTAATGCGTGTTTGATCTTTCTTGTTTATGCTATGTTTTTCTTTCACTACCTAACAAGTTGTATCAGAGCTTAGAGTTGAAGGCGAAGATAGAGAAGGAGAAGATAATATTGTCACTAGATCGAAGAGCATGTTAGCCGAGTCGAGCTGAGTGAAGTGGATCAACCTAGGAAGTGTTTTATTACACTATCCCAGGTTGTCCCTATGAAAAAGTGCGATAGTCATAGGAACACTTCATAAATTAGAAACATTTTGACAACGATGCAGGCACATAGTAGTACACATTGTGACATTGTCACAGGCTCAGAGTAGTACACAATGTGACATCATTGCAGGCTGTAGTTTGAGAAGGTGAAAATATTTGTGAGCAAATTGATGGAGGAGCATCAAAATCACATCAAAAGGAAGCGGACATGGAATTGGAATAGACACCTCAACACATTGAAGGAGATGAACCGAAAATTAACTAGCTTGGAAGTGGTGCACAAACTTTTTTGAATTCGCATTAATTAATTTTGGTTGTGTAAAACCGAGTGATCGTTTAAAATGACAGAACCATTGTAAATCCTTTACACGACTACAAATGTATTACAGGTGTGGGATATTAGCCCTGATTAGTTATTAGGTTTCATTTATTCAGTAGGTAACCACTTGAACATAATGTAATAGTATTTAGATAGGAGGAAGAATATGGAAAAAGATTTGGGTCCTTAGACAAGTTTTTCTTGTAATAGTTGTAAAGGATAAACCACTATAATTATGTTTTCTTCTGAAATGAATAGAAGAGAGGAAATTGACCCAAATACACAGTGTTGATATTGTTATGGTTTGACTATGTTGTTATGTGTTTGTGAATGAATGATGTTCATATTGAATGAATGAATAATTGAATGAGTTCAATTGTTTCTCTTCTGTAAGATTATGCAAGGAGTGCATGCAGAGCACAAGGAGTGTGTGTGAAGAAGTCTTTTTCAAATTAAAGCTCAGAAGAGATAGCGGGGAAATTCTGTATGCAGAGTGTGAATATTGAGCACAAGGAGTGCGTATAGAAACAACCTTGTTTTAAAGTTTGAAATCTCAGGAGGTTGAGAATAGAGTATGCCATGAGGGCGTCATAAATTATTTTGAAAAATGCACAGAGTGAAAGTGTTCGCTAAGGGGAAAAATTTTAATTTCATTTTCCAGAAGTTCAGGAGGAATAATGGTTTTAAGTCTCGAGAGGAAACACTTAGAAAAATTTCTAAGTTTTGAAGATTTGAAGCATTCAGAGGTGAAGCGTAGAAAATTGAAGTTCGAAGAAAGAACAAGTACGGAGGATTTGAGCGAGAGAAATCCTTCAAAAATAATTTTGAATATTGGACAATATCGAGGGTCAAGACCGATTCAGAAAGAGCCAAAATATTACCAACCATTAGATTTCAGAGAAGTAGTACACTGGTTAGTCATGAGGAGTCATCAAAATTTTGTGAAACCAAAAGATTTGGAAGAAGCAGAATGAGATTTGTAAAATACTGAAATAATAAGGACCATCCATTGAAAGAGGACACGTGGTGACAAATCAATGTTTCTCTTATTTTTAAATCGAGAAGTTGGAGGTACGAGTCATGAGGATTCATGAAATGAAAAATCGCGACACAATCACAGTCATTGGCTGGAGAGCCAGTGTGGACCATTGATCCGATTCAAATATTTTGCAATTTCGGGCATCATAGGATCGAGAGAACGAAGGTGAATCGCATTGGGAGTTCCCGATATGAGAAATCTCGATGTTCTCAAAAGGATTGGCCCCATGTCATATTGAAGGGTCATATGGATGGAGGATAAGGGAGGAGCTAGCATGCGCTAGACCCTCTTTGGAATTTCAGGACTCAGAAGTTTGAAGGACGGAGAGTCGGTTGACTCATGTTGTCAATATGCGAAATCGTGACGCACCTTTTCGAATAAGCGTGTGGTCACGTGGAAAAGGGCTTGCAATTAGCGCTTTTTTATGCAGGCAGAAGTTTCATAGAGACATGTGGATTGTTTTCTTAGAGGTTCCAACAGGGAATTGAAGACTGTTTGGATTCAGTCTTGAGAAGATCCTTGACTGGGAGGTCGTGCACCCCTTTGAGAGGAGGGGGTCTGCACCAAGTGGTATCAGAGCCTGAAAAAGATTTGAATTTGAACTCATTGTGTTAGGAACAATTGAAGCAATGTCGTTGAGGATATGCATAGGACCACCTATGGAAAACTGTGATGTTGGAAGAGAAGTGAGAGAACTTTGCGAAAGGTTGGAAGCGATGGAAGCAATGAAAAGGAGAACACCTTCTGCTGAAGATGCCAGTGACGTAGAAAGAGAAGAAATAGAAGTTAAAGAAGCTACAGTGGAAGATGAGGGTGAAGAACGTTTATTGAAAGTTGTTGTGAAGTTGGGAGCTAGAGAAAATATGGACATTCCCATGTATGAAGGTAATTTGGATGCCGAAGAACTATTAGACTGGATAAGGTCCATGGATAAGTATTTTGACTATGAAGAGGTCGATGAAGGAAGGAAGGTGAGACATGTTGTCACCATATTAAAGAGACATGCAGCACTGTGGTGGGATGAACTGTAGGCAGAAAGGAGGAGAAAAGGAAAACAAAAGATAAAGAATTGGGATAGGATGGTAGCCAAACCAAAGACTAAATTCATACCTAAGGATGATCGGAGAGAGTTGTTCAGAAAATTGCAGAACCTGAGGTAGAGGGTTATGACAGTGAAAGAGTATACAAAAGAATTTTATAGGCTAAATATTAGGACTGGAAAAAGAGATAAGGATGATGGAATTTTTTCCAGGTATATAAATGGTTTGAGGTATGAAATTCAGGATGAAATCAGTATGATGACTGTGAGGACAGTGGAATATGCTTATTAGATTTCACTGAAGGCAGAAGAAAAGTTGGCCAGAAACCAGAGCCAACGGAACATAAGCAGAGGCTTAAATAGAGGTAAGGGAGTTGTCTATGATAAGGCACCGAAAGCTAAGGATGAGAATTAGAAACCATATGGTCATTTTGAAAGAGGAGGAAGTTCCCAAAGAAGACCGTTTAGTGGGAGAAATTATTTTCCTCAAGGAAGAGGAAGAAGTAGAGGAGGTGGAGTTAAATGTTATGCATGTGGAAATACAATACATGTGTCTTGGGAATGTACCGAGATGAAGAGAGAAGGAGGAGGATAAGCACACATTTCTGAATCCTAGAAGAATGTGGAAGCAAAGACAACAGAAGGAGGACAAAATATTATGATGAGGAAAGTTCTTCTAAAGCCAGAGGAAGAAATAGAAACCCAGTTCAGTGAACAAGGTTGTTCAAGACTTCTTGTAAAACAAAGGACAAAGTTTGCAAGATGATTATAGATAGTGGGAGTACTGATAATTTAGTATCAACAGAGATGGTGGAGAACTTGAATCTAGAGACAACTTCACATCCAATTCCATATAAAGTATCATGGTTGCAGAAATGACATCAAGTAATGGTAAGTCATCAATGCAATGTTGAATTTAAAATAGGAGGCTATAAAGATGAGATTTTGTGTGATGTAATTCCCATGGATGTTTTTCATACTTTGTTGGGGAGACCATGGAGATTTGATAGGAATGTTATCCATGATGGGAGAAAAAATACCTATACTCTAGAAAAGAATGGTAGAACCCACATGTTACTTCCAATGGAAGAGAAGAAAGAAAAGGAAGAAGCCAACAGAAGAGTACTTCTCATGAGTGGGAAGGAACCCTTGAAGGAGGTCAAGAAAGATCAAGAAATGCAATTTATTGTAGTAAGGAAGCGAAGAGTTATCCGTACCAATACTTCTGTAGATGATTTACCTGAAGAAATCCCAGAATTGTTGGAGAATTTTTCTGACATAGTAGTGGATGAGTTTCTTCACTCATTACCACCTATTAGGAGTATTAGCCGCCATATTGACTTGATTCTAGGAGCTAGTTTTCCAAACAAAGCAACGTATCAATTGACACCTAGAGAGAATGAAGAAGTTAAGAAGCAAGTTCATGAGTTGTTGGATAAAGGTTTAGTGAGGGAAAGTCTAAGTCCATCTGCAATGCCAACTGTATTAAGTCCAAAGAAGGATGGGGGATGGAGAATGTGTACAGATTCTAGAGCCATCAACAAGATTACCATCAGGTATAGATTTCCTTTACCTAGGATGGACGATTTGATGGACTGTTTGAGTGAAGAAAGTTATTTTTCAAAAACAGACTTGAAGAGTGGATATCATTAGATAAGAATGAGAGAGGGAGATGAGTGGAAGACAACATTCACGACAAATGAAGGTTTGTTTGAATGGCTAGTCATGCCATTTGGATTGACAAATGTTCCAAGTACATTTATGAGGTTAATGAATGATGTATTGAAGGAATTCATAGGTAAATTTGTTATTGTATATCTGGATGATATATTAGTTTTTAAAAAAACAGAGGAAGAACATTTAAAGCACTTGACATTAGTGATGAGGAAATTGCGGCAAGAAAAGTTGTTAATAAAATTGAAGAAAAGTTCTTTTATGAAGACATAGCTCATATATTTGGGTTTTTTAATCTCTTCAAATGAATTGAATATGGATCCAGAAAAGGTGAGAGAAATCAAAGAATGGTCTCACCCAGGAGCATATTTGAGGTGAGAAGTTTCCATGGTTTAGCATGTTTTTATAGAAAGTTTATCAGAAATTTTAGTGGTATATGTGCACCCATGATGGACACTATGAAGAAGAAACACAAGTATTTTAATTGGACATAGGAGGCTGAGAAAAGATCCATAGTGTTGAGAAAGAAGGTAACATAACAACCAATTATGGTTTTACCAGATTTTGGAAAGACATTTCAGGTGAGGTGTGATGCAAATGGGATATCCATTGGAGCAGTTTTGAGTCAAGGTAATAGGCTAGTTGCTTATTTCAACGAGAAGTTGAATGATTCTAAGGAGAAATATTCTACATATGACAAGGTATTTTATGCAGTGATTCAAACTTTGAAAAAATGGAGACATTATTTAATTCCAAAGGAGTTTGTCTTGTATAGTGATAATCAAGCTTTGCAATTTATTACTAGGAAAGAGAAGTTGAATCAAAGGCATGCTAAGTGAGTAGAATTCATGAAAATTTTTACTTTTTTTATTAAACATATTTATGGAAGTGCTAACAAAGTTGCATATGCTTTGAGCAGGAGAAGTTTGGTTATACAAGAATTTCAAGTGAAGACCTTAGGGTTTGAGCACCTTAAGGAAATGTATCAGGAAGATTCAAATTTTAAGGAGGATTATGAAGCATATGGAAATAATTTGTTGAGGGATAACAACTCATGGTTAGAATATTTGATTCAGGATGGATTGTTGTTTAAAGAAAGTCAATTGTTCATACCAAGATTTTCAATGAGAGAAAATTTGTTGAAGGAAAAACATAGTGGAGGTTTAGCTAGACATTTTGGGCATGATAAAACATTTGCACAGTTGAGTAGTTTGTATTATTGGCCACGCATGAGGGAAGATGTGAATAAATTTGTAGACCGATGTAATATTTGTCAACATGCAAAAGGGAAGAGACAAAAGAATGGTTTGTATCAACCATTGCCTATTGCGAAAATACCTTGGGATGCAATTAGTATGGATTTTGTATTGGAATTACCTAGAACCTAGAAGGGAAGTGATTCCATATTTGTTGTGGTCGATATATTTTCCAAGATGGAACATTTCATACCATTCTAGAAGACAAATGACGCTACACACATAGCCAAATTGTTTTTCAGAGAATTTGTGAGATTACATGGATTTCCCAGAAGTATAGTTTCAGATAGGGATACTAAGTTTGTGGGACACTTTTGGAGGACTCTATGGAAGAGGCTGGGAACTAATTTATCTTTTAGTTCAACATATCACTCTCAGACACATGCACAGAGCGAAATGGTGAATAGGAGTCTGGGAAACATGTTAAGGAGTTTAGTCACTAAACAAGGTCGTCAATGGGATCAGATTCTGGCACAAACAAAATTTGCATTTAATAATTTAGTTAATAGAAGCACTGGAAAAATTCCATTCGGGATAGTATATGGAAGATAGCCGAGAGGGGTTGCAGAATTGAGAGAATTGAAAGAAGATGAATTCAGGAGCGCTCGAGCAAAATATTTTTCTACAGAAATGCAAAGACTTCATGATCAATTTAAGAGGCAGATACAAGATAGTAATCAAAAGTATAAGTACATAGTTGATCAGAAAAGAAGGGAACTTCAATTTGAAGTGGGAGATGAATTTTTAGCTCATTTGAGGAAGGAAATGTTTCCCAGAAGAACATATAATAAGTTGAAGATGAAAAATATAGGACCATGCAAGATCCTTAGAAAATTTGCAACAAATGCTTCTGAGATTGAGTTGCCAGATAATATTGGGATATCACCGATATTCAATGTTGCAGATTTGTATCCTTATAACATAGATGAGACAGAAGAATTGGATGATCAAGAAGAGATTAAGTGGGAAGGACAGATGCCCATAGTAGAAAAACCTCAAATGGAGAAAATTTTAGAACAAAGAGTTGGAAGGAAAACTAAAAGAAAAATGTATCTTGAATATTTGGTAAAGTGGAAAGATCACCCAGTGGAAGATTCAAGTTGGGTAACTGAACTTGATATTTTGAAACATGTCAAGACAGTGCGAGAGCTCATGGACATGAGTCCATGAATATTTTAGCCAAAGGAGTATGATGCAGGAGCATCGCAATCACATCAAAAGGAAGTAGATGTGGAATTGGAATCAACACCTCAACAGATTGAAGGAGATGAACCGACAATTAACTAGCTTGGAAGCGATGCGAAGACTTTTTGGAATTCTCGTTAATTAATTTTGGTTGTGTAAAACCGAGCCATCATTTGAAATGAAGGAACCATTGTAAACCCTTTACATGACTATAAATGTATTATAGGTGTGGGATATTATCCCTGATTAGTTATTAGGTTGCATTGATTGAGTAGGTAACTACTTGAACACAATGTAATAGTATTTAGATAGGAGGAAGAAGAGCGAAAAAGGTCCAGGTCCTTAGACAAGTTTTTCTTGTAATAGTTTTAAAGGATAAACGATTGTAATTATGTTTTCTTCTGAAATCAATAGAACAGAGGAAATTGACCCAAATACACAATGTTGATATTGTTATGGTTTGACTGTGTTGTTATGTGTTTGTGAATGGATGATGTTCATAGTGAATGAATGAATAATTGAATGAGTTCAATTGTTTCTCTTTTGTAATATTATGCAAGGAGTGTGTGTGAGGAAGTATTTTTCGACTTAAATCTCAAAACATATAGCGGGGAAATTCCGTATGCAGAGTGTGCATATTAAGCGCAAGGAGTGTGTATAGAAAAAAACTTGTGTTAAAGTTTGAAAGCCCAGAAGGTTGAGCGCAGAGTATGCCAGGAGGACGTCAGAAAGTCTTTTGAAAAAGCCACAGAGTGAAAGTGTACGCTAAGGGGCGAGATTTAAATTTCATTTTACAGAAGTTTAGGAGGAATAGTGGTTTTAAGTCTTGAGAGGAAACACTTAGAAAAGTTTATAATTTTTGAAGTGTTGAAGCGTTCAGAGGTGGAGCGCAAAAAATTGAAGTTTGAAGAAAGAACAAGTACGAAGGATTTGAGTGGGAGAAATCCTTCAGAAAAGAATTTTGAAAATTGGACAAGATCGAGGGTTAATACCCATTCAGAAAGATCTGAAATATTACCGGTCGTTATATCTCGGAGAAGTAGCGCACTAGTTATTCGCGAGGAGTCATCGAAATTTTGTGAAACCAAAATATTTGGAAGAGGCAGAGTGAAATTCGCAAAATCGTGAAATGCGAAATCCCGAAATCATCAGGACCATCCATTGAAAGAGGACACATGGCGATAGATCAATGTTTCACTGATTCATAAATCGGGAAATTGGAGGTACGAGTCGTGAGGATTTGTGAAAAGAGGAATCATGACATAATCACAGTCATTGGTTGGACAGCTAGTGTGGAACGTTGATCTGATTCGAATATTTTTCAATTTTGTGTATCGGAGGATTGAGAGAATGGAGGTGAGTCGCATCAAGAGTTCCTGATATGCGAAATCCCGACGTACTCGGAAGGATTGGCCCCAAGTCATAGTGAAGCGCCATATGGATGGAGGATAAGGGAGGAGCTAGCATGTGCTAGATCCTTGTCTAAATTTCAAGACTCGAAAGTTCGAACGATGGAGAGTCGGTTGACTCATATAGACAATACGTGAAATCACGATGCACCTTTTTGAATAAGCGTGTGCTCACAAGGCATGGTCACGTGGAAAAAGGCTCGCACTTAGCGCTTGTTCATGTGGTCAGAAGTTTCATAGAGACCTGTGGATTGTTTACTTAGAGGTTCCAACAGGGAATCAAACACTATTTTGATTCAGTCTTGAGATGATCCTAGATCTGGAGTTCACACAACCCTTGGAGAGGAGGGGGTCTACACCACAAATCCTCGTAGGCTATCCTTTAACAAGGTGCGACAATTTCTAATAGTCGCAGGTGATCCTCATCGAAAGGTGTGACAATCCAAAAATATTAAAGGAAAAACTAGATGGTATGAAGGATTTTTTTGTTGTCTTATTCATAAGACATGGTCGTGACCTATATCCTATGTCTTATTATATAGAATCCATTATTAAATAATGGAGGTAAGATTTTTTAGAAGGTGCCTTTTTTTAATAATAAAATGTAAAAGGGTGGAAGGTGTTATGGTTTTTTAATAAAAAAAAAATTAAACCTTTTATTTAAAGTTTATATTTTTTGGTTTAAATTTAAATATAATAAATTTCCTCCACTATAAAAAGGTTTAGTTTTATAAGTAGTGGTTTTGGAGTTTGTTTTCTAATGGTGAAAGTGCAGAGTTCTAACTTTGAGGTGGAAAAGTTTAGTGGTAAGAATAGCTTTGTGCTATGGAAACTCAAGATGCGAGTTATGCTTGTGCAAAAAGGATTGCAAAAGGCCTTGGCTGGAAAGTTAAAGAAATAGGAAAGCATAACATATGAGGACTGGAAAGATTTGGATGAAAGAGCCCTCAGTACTATTCATTTGTGTCTGGAAGATGAGATGTTGTTTAACATCTCCGAAGAGGAGAAAACATTAGGCTTGTGGACCAAACTAGAGAGTCTGTATATGAAAAAGAACTTGACGAAAAAAATCTTCTTGAAGAGGAAGTTCTACAACTTGCAGACGAAAGAAGGTACAAAAATTGTTGATCCCTTGAATGTTTTCAACACTCTACTTTGTCAATTATCTAGTATGGACGTAACATATGAAGATGAGGACAAGACAATTACACTACAATGTTCGTTTCCTGAGGCTTGGGATCATCTGGTCACAATTATCTGGTTTATCACAACATATTCCATTTATTATGACATTGTTGTTGGAGTTTTTTTGTCTGAGGAGATGAGGAAAAGATCTAGTAAAGAAACCTCAACAGTAGAAGAAATGGTGGTCAGATGTCGATCTATAGAAAGAGGGAAAAATCATAGGGGTACATGAAGGTCTAAGTCAAAAGGAAAAAAGAGTAAGCATAAATGTTGGTTTTGTGGAAAATCTAGGCATCTCAAGAAGGATTGTTGGAAAAGACAAAATGCATCCAAGGAGGACTCCACAAAACAAGAAAAGGAAGATAATGTAGCTTAAACAAGTCTAGGTTCTAGTTCAGGTATGGTTGATGAGGTATTGTCTACTTTTGATGTTTCACATCAACATCAGCATTGGTTTTTAGATTCCGGTCCATCCAACCAAATGTGTCTTCATAGAAATTGGTTCTCAACTTACTAATATATTTATGATGGTGTTGTTTTTATGGGAAATGATTTTTCTTGTAAAATTGTTGGAGTTGGTAGCGTCCAGATTAAAATACATGATGATTCTGTAAGAACATTAACAGATGTAAGGCATGTTCCCAAACTAAGAAAGAACTTGATATATTTGGGAGTTCTAGATTGTACTGGTTGCAAGTGTAAGTGTACAACTCAATGTGGAGTATTGAAGGTGTCCAAAGGAATATTACTAGTCATGAAAAAAAATAGGATCGGAAACCTTTATCATCTTGAGGGAAGGACATAAGTAAATCAAGAAGTGGTAGCATCTGAAGATGCAAGAAAATATTTTCATTTATGGAATCAACGTTTGGGTCATATGAGTGAGAAAGGGATTAAGGTACTGGTTGATCGTAAGTCACTTCCAAGTTTGAAGTTTTTGAATTTGAATTTTTTCAAGTATTGTGTTTTTGAAAAATAGTGTAGACAAAAGTTGAAAGCATGAATCCATATAAGAAAAGGTATCCTTAATTACATTCATTCAGATGTTTTGGGACCATCCCCTACAGTTTATCTTGGAGGATCATCATATTTTGTGACATTTATAGATGATTAATCTAGGAAGGTTTGGGTCTATTTACTTAAAAGAAAATATTATGTATTTTAATACTTTTAAACAATTCAGAGTTTTGGTTGAAAAACGCACTGACAGGTCAATCAAGTGTTTAAGGAAAAATAATGGAGGTGAATTCACATTTGTGGAATTTGAGAACTATTGCAAGGAATATGGGATAGAAATACATTAAACCACGGTTTACACTTAGCAGAATCGTGTTGTTGAATGCATGAATATGAATCTTCTAGAGAGAGAAAGGAGCATCCTCAATAATTCTAATATGCAACATGAATTGTGGGAAGAAGCAGTTATTACAGCATGGTATCTGATAAATCTATCACCATCAATTGCAATAAACCATAAGATTCTAGAAGAGGTGTGGACGTGTCATTCTTGCGATTTTTCAAATCTAAGAATATTTGGTTGTGATGGTTATGCTCTTATTTCTAAAGATCAACGTTCTAAGTTAGATACTAGATCAAAGAAATATGTCTTTGTTGGTTATGTGATGGAGTTAAGGGGTACAAATTGTGGGATCCTACTGCCCACAAACTCATCATTAGGAGAGATGTAGTATTTGATGAATCATCACTCTTAAAATCAGAATTGGTAGATGTTGAAGTGAGACAATAACAGGTACCACAAGTTCAATAAATTTAGTTGGAAACTCAACCATCTGTAGAAAGGGAGGAGCATGAAGAAGTTCCAGAAGAAGAAGAAGAAGATGAAGATGCAAAAAATATCCAAGAAACTAAGTATATGCCTCAACCATCTCTGAGGAGATCTTCATGGGTGAGGAATCCTACTACAAGGTAAGACGACTATGTTTCATATGTGGCTTTGGTTTCTATTGATGGAGACCCTAGATGTGTTTAGGAAACAATTAAGGTATCTAAAAGGGCTTAATGGAAGATAGCTATGAAAGAAGAAATTGATGCCTTAGAGAGGAATAAAACATGGGACCTGGTAGAACTTCCAAAGGAAGGGAAGGTTGTCGGCTGCAAGTGGGTCTACAAACTAAAAAAGGGTGTTGATGATAAAGTCAAAAGGCATAAAGAAAGACTGGTAGAAAAAGGGTATTCTCAAAAGGAAGGTATTGATTTTCATGAGATATTTTCACCAATTATGAAGCTTGTTTCAGTTTGTGTTATGTTAGCACTAGTTGTTTTACTTGATATTGAGTTGGAGCAGTTGTTAAAACAATGTTTCTACATGGATATTTAGATGAGGATATATATATGGAACAACCAAAAGGGTTTGTTCAGGATCTCAATAAGAGGTTTGTTTCCAAACTCAAGAATTCATTGTATGGCCTGAGACAGTCTCCCGAGAAATGGTACAAGAAGTTTGATTCCTTCATGGTGAGCCTAAATTTTACAACAAGTGAATATGATCATTGTGTTTACTTAAAAAAGTTGGAAAACGACATGTTTATTATTTTGGTGTTATATGTTGATTATATTCATGTGGCAAGAAAAATCATGGTCAAAATCAATAGGTTAAAGGCTCAGTTGGCTAGAGAGTTTGATATGAAGGATCTAGGAGCAGCAAAACAAATCTTAGGGACGGAGATACATAGAGACATGAAAAATGGTAAGTTGTGGTTATACCAATAGAAGTATGTGGAGAAAATACTTATGAGATTCAGTATGAATAATGTGAAACCCGTACAGATCCCTTTGGATTCCCATTTCAAGATTTCTTTACATTTATGTCCTATTAATGATGAAGAAAATGATTATATGTCTCATGTACCATCCGTTAATGCAGTGGGAAGTTTGATGTATGCGATGTTGGGTACTAGACCAGATATTTCACATGCAATTGGTGTTGTGAGTCGATACATGGAAAATCCAGGAAAAGAGCATTGGGAAGCAGTGACATGGATGCTTCGATATCTCAGAGGCACAAGCAGTTATTTTATAACATAGGATGGTTCCATAGATTCAGTTTGCGGTTATGTAGATTCATGTTTTGCAGGTGACTTGGAAAAATGGAGATCCACTTCAGGATATGTATTTACTCTTGCAGGAGGACCAGTTATATGGATGTCAAATCTTCAAAGCATAGTCTCTTTATCCACTACGAAGGAATATTATATGGCTTCTTCACATGCATGCAAGGAGGCAATTTGGTTACAGGGTTTATTGGGTGAGTTTGCAAGGAGGCAACACAAGGTGAAAGTATTTTACGATAGTCAAAGTGTTGTTCCTTTGGCTAGAAACCAGCTAGAGTGGCTCTGAAAAAAGTCCATACAAAAGTGATTCTACAGACATGTTTACGAAATCAGTTTTTTTAGAGAAGTTGTAGTGGTGTTTGTCTTCTCTTGGTTTGCAAAAAAGGTGATGAATTAATGAAGTGCATGATATATCAAGTAAATTTTTGTCAAAGTGGAGATTGTTGGAAACATGCCAACGAATTTCCTCATGTGGTCACATGTGTTGGAAGATTGGTTGTTGTCATTGATGTCAACCCTAGTCATGGGTTTTGGACCGCAAGATTGATAAGGTATTTGGACATGAAGGACAATGCACATGCATATACAACACCCATGAATGGATAGTATACATCATGTTGTTTCCGGTGGTATGTGTCACATCACATGGATCCTCATGGTTCAGGAGAAATGAATTTTTGAAGATGACAAAGTGAATTGAAGAAGGAAGTACATGTAGGCCCTGCAGATAAATAAAGAAAAGAGTTACAAAATAAGAAAGTGTCAGGTCGACCCTAATGTTAAAAGGAAGTGACATAAATTGTATAAATAAACATCATTATACATTCATTTGATACAAGTCGAATTTCAGAGAAAATAAGAAGAAAATAAGGCTGGATTTCAAGGGAGGATGAAGTCTTTTGGTGATGTGTTCTAAGGTATGTTATTTTCAAGTCATCTTACCATTTTTTCTATAACTTGTTTTATTGAATGATTCAGATGGTGAAATCGCTATGGTATTGAGAAGACATATGAAGGTACCTCTGGTAAAAAGTTCAGCTCTTGATTGGCTATAATTATGGAGATACACTCTATGGAAGATAGGGTTTGTGACCAGTCTTGAAGCTAGTCAATAAACATGTGTTTCGGGTAAAACAATCATAACTTATTCATACATAATCCAAATGAAGTGGGAACACTTCCATTGGAAAGAGTACAGACTTTATTTTCTTGTGTGCAAGTTTCAGAATTGGATGTTAAATATTGAGCGCGGGGCATACTGTACAAGTTGGGTCTTCTGAACAAACTAGAATTGAATAAAGTCTACCATTCTTTCTATAACCTCTTTTTGGGGAGGATTCAAGGAGTGAAAATTTGAGGAGTTTCAGAGAATACATTGATTAATATTATCTATAGGATCAGAGTACTCCAAGAATTGAATAATTGCAGAAATTGAAGAAGTCTCAGGAAGCATTATCAGGTTCTATGTGATGTTTGGTTGATGGTGATGATTTAATGTAAAGTTTTATTATCTCTCATATATTCTTGGGTGGAAGGAAGGGGAAAGGATGAAGAGTTCAACTCTTTCTTGATATTGGATGATTGTATATTCCTCTTGGAGGTTTATCCCTCCCTTTACATTTGGAAGCTTTAGCTACCTTTGGAAGTCATTACTTCCCTTGAACAAAAACTATTGATTATTTCTCATATATTGT
>JZKD02S0641661.1:246652-271452 GCA_000966675.3 Picea glauca
AATCTAAACCTAAATTTAAAACATCTCAAAGATAAAATTCTGATAAGCCCTAAGAAAAGATCCTACAAGAATAAACATAAGGGCGTAACTAAAACCTTCCTATGTGTTAGTTAAATTCTTGTTAAACTAAGGGGGGGTAAAGTAATGAGGGGGATAAATTAATTGAAACCCAATGTTTTTAAATTTTAAAGAAGAAATAAAATTATTAAAGTGTGGGAATATAAAAATTTAGGATTTTAAAAATATATTGAAAGGACTATTAAGCGCATTTATCATTTTGGGTTTAACAAAAAAAAATATCATAAAAAGAGAGAAATAAAGAAATAGAAAGAAGGAAACTTGGAAAAAAGGAAACTTAATAATGGAAAGTAGGAGACTTAGGGTAAAAAGCGAAAAGGAATCAACATTTAGGAGTTATTGAAAATCAGAAACTTCATTTTAGGAAAGTTATTAAAAGCATGAGAGGGGATCTAGGAACCCTAGGAGTAATTTTAGGAGCGACTTTAGGGGGGAGTGAGGGAAATGAGTCTTTTTTTTTAAATTAAAGAAATTAATTTGGATAACCATGGGGTATGAGTGACACTTGGACGACAGAGAATGTTTAGAGGTTTGTCATTAAAACTAATTTAATAATGATTTAGGAAAGTAGGTGGGTCTCAAATTTCTATAAAAGAAGGGGAAAAGAAGGAAGAAGGGATGAACGGTTAGCGTAACGTTATGCTGCCGAATTTTGGCTTGACGGATTGCTTGTGAGGAGTTGGGTTTATCTCAGCTGTGTTGGAGTGGTAGCTCAGCCGTGGAGGCGAGTTGAGAATCTAGTCTTATCTCTGGTTCTTGTGTGGCCCCTTTGCGGCTTGGGGGGCTAAGGGGGAAGCAGAGTACCCCTAGCGATTGGCTGGGAGGTACCAGGGAGTTTTCTGCGGTCGACGAGCAGATGCGACACGGAGCGTTGGACGTCTTCCGAAGCGGTCGAGTGGCAATGGTATGATTTTAATTCTGACGAAATCGTTTATAAATGGTTAGTGTTAAAATGTTTATGATGTCATGCTGAAAAACTCGTTTCTGGCAATTTCGTTTATAAATGGTTAGTGTTAAAATGTTTCTGATGTCATGCTGAACCACTCGTTCAGCAAATTCGTTTGGATTGATTACTGCGTCGTAGTTCTGAAATTTTTGTTGGGTTAAATCGTTAACGAATTGGGTTTCTGAAATTTTTTATTTGTATTTATTGGGCGTTCTCTTGATTACAGTGGGCAATTCGTTTATGATCTGCGTTTTAACTGATCTGGCAATGATCTATCAATTCGTTTATGATCTGTCTATTCGTTTTTGCTCTACGTTTTGATGTTTTAATGGTCTGCGTCTTACTGGAATATATTTGGGCATTTTCATTTTATGTCGTGGGCAATTCTTGTGTTTGGGGCGTTTTTAATACATTGTGAGAAATTCTTACCTTGGTCATTTTTATTAATTACGGTGGGTGATTTATTTATATATAGTGAGCCTTCTTAGGTTGGGCGTTTTCATTTGATACTGTAAACCATTCTTGTATGGGGGCGTATTTACCACCCACAGTGAGAAAATTCCTACATGGGTCGTTGATCATATACAGTGGGCATTTGGCAATTGTTCCTGGGTGTTTTAGCATCTGATATTGGGCGTTTTTTCCACTGATGTCTTAGGCATTTGATCTGAGTTTAAATGCGTGAATGAACTACATTTTTCTAATGTATTTGGGCGTGTTGATCTGAGTTATACAGGCGTGAATGACCTGCGTTTTTCTGATGTTATTGGGCATTTTATTTGCCACTGTGTATGGAGCAATTTTGCACTGATTACTGGGTGTTTTTAGTCACTGTGTATGGAGCGATTTGCACTGTTACTCTGCGTTTTAATGTTTTACTGTTGCTTTCATAATGGTCTGCGTTTTTGATCTACGTTTACTGTATAATGGTTTGCATTTCACTGTATAATGGTCTGCGTTTTTAATAGTATAATGGTCTGCATTTTTAATAGTATAATGGTCTGTGTTTTAATGTTTTATTGATTGCTGTCATAATGGTCTCTATTTTGAAAGGGCTTTCCTTGATTTTAGTTATCCTGATAACACATCGACCATTTGTTACCAATAACTATATTGAGAAGCCGTCTCTTTAATGACATGTTAATTTGGGTTAATTTTTATTTATTGTTTTCTTTAACATTGTTATTTGTCATTTTTGAATATTCTTAAAAAGTGTAGTTGAAAATAGGGTTAGTTGGATATATTGCCATTTTTGAAATTGGAGGTTACATTATAATTTTCAAAGTGAAGTACCATTAAATAGGATGTTATTACTATGGGATTATATCATAATTTTTAAGGTGAGGACACCTTTAAATATGATGTGAGTTTAATATGGGGTTATATTATAAATTTTAATATGATGACACCTTCAAATAGGATGCTATTTTAATACGGGGTTATGTTGTAATTTTCAAGGGGTTGTTACCCTTAAATGTGATGTTATTGTTAATTATGGTACGTATTGTTAAATATTGTCAAATATATTGTTAATAAATGTTAAATATATTGGTAATATATTGTCAAATATGGTTAAATATGGTGTTGATAGTAGTATTGTCAAATATTGTTAAATAGTAGTATTGTTGCATGTTAGATATATCAGTCATGCAAGGTAATACTGTTGAAAGTTGTAATATTTGTTAAAGTGATTTTTGTAAAAGTAATATGGGGTTGATAGGAGTGTTGATAAATAATCATGGCTTTATAAGGTAGCATTGTTAGGGTAATATCGAATAATGTAGTGCAATGAATTGTTAGGTTAATGCTTTGGCCAAGCTAAGACTAAGGCTTAGGGGGCTCAGAATGATTAATGGATGTAATGTCTGATGTTAAAGCTTATGGACTTGCAATTGGTGAGGGAGAATGTTGTGGCTCACCTATGTCTTTAAATACTTGTTATAAATTTTGTAATTGTAATATATTGTTGAAATATGAATTGTGTTTCTTGTACCATATAAACCAATTGCAAGGTTAGAGTTGAATGTATGACCATTATTTTTATTTCAATGTTATTGTAATTAGAGATGAAATGATATGGTTATCTTATTGTAAGGTTAGTGTAATCTATTGATATTGATAAGACATACTTAGTGGAATGTCCTGGATTTACGTACCATAAACTACTCGGAGTTAGTAAATGAGGGTTGTTGATTCATTTGATTAATGTGGAACTTGGGTGTTCGTTGTCAGAGTCCTTGTCACGCGCCTTCCGTAAGGGGTGTAACTGTTCTTCTTGTTTATGTTGTACTTGATCGCAATCAGTTAGTCGCGCAGTCTGCTTATGTCGGGCGGGGTATAGACCCCTCCTTGTAGCCTTAGTGTTTATGTCGGTGTGTGTGATTTTTCTGTGTAAAGAATCCAGTGCCGTATCAAGAGTATCGGGCCCTTTAAAGGCAGGGTTTCCACTCTTGCGACACACCTGACAGAGATTACTAGTTTCTGCTTGAGCAGTCAGCCAGGAGCCTGTCTAATCTTCTTTCGAGAAGACATAAGACTAAAAGCCCTTCTTTTCTGTGCAGAAAAAGAAAACTCTACTGATGGATTCTTCCTTCTGTGACCGTACTGTACTTAACACCTGGTGTCGTTTACTGCTTACAGCTGATAGTTGTACACCTTATGTCTAGGGGCATTAATACTTGCTGTCACTGTGATTGTCGGGGTCGTCTGGTTGTGTTCGTCTTGCTTGCGTCTTGTTCTAGGTCGGGTTACTAGTTTCTGCCTGAGCAGTCGTCCAGGAGCCTGTCTAATCTTCTTTCGAGTAGACATAAGACTAAACGCCCTTCTTTCCTGTGCATAAATAGTAACCCTAACACCCGAGAGTCTTCCCTCTATGTTCTTACTGTGCACCCCCAGTATGTCTTAATGTTGTGTTGTGCGTCTTATGCCTGTGATTGTATATTGTTGTAGTTACTCATTGTGTGCCTTTAGTTTTGCCTTGTCGTGGTTGTGTCTTGTTGGTTTTTGAGTGGCATCGTACAGTTAGGTGTGTTGTTACTTCTACACACACGCACACACTTTAAAGGAAAAAAAAAAAAATGCACCTGTCACTAGAATGGTTGTCGTAACAAGGAGCAAACTTTGACATGAGTGGTTTGGTCATCTAAACTATCGCTCATTGAAACAACTATGTAATCAACATATGGTTACAGGTCTTTCTCTTGTTTCATGCAAATATGGTGTTTGTGCCAGTTGTGTTCTCGACAAACATCATCGGGACAATTTTGAAAAATGTGTCTCTTGGCACGCCTCAAGTCCTTTGTAGCTTGTTCACAGTGATTTGTGTGGTCCACTTTCTTCTCCTTCGTTTTCGGGGTGCAAGTATTTCTTAACTTTCATTGATGACTTTTCCATATGTACTTGGGTTTACTTCTTAAAACTTAAGAGCGAAGTTTTTGACAAGTTTTTGGCCTACAAGGCCCTTGTAGAGAAGCAATTTGGACATCAAATTCAAAGGTTAAGAACATATAATGAAGGCAAATATGTGAACAATAATTTTATAAGTTACTGCACTACACAGGGAATACAAATGCAACACATTGTTCCATATACACCACAACAAAATGGTGTTCCTAAGAGAAAGAACTGCACATTAAAAGAAATGGCTAATTGTGTGATCCAATCTAAGGGATTAAGTCTAAAGTATTGGGTGGAAGCCATTAACTATGCAAATTACATAGTAAATCACACTCCCACAAAGGCTCTTAAAAATATAACACCGGAAGAATCTTGGACTAAAATTAAACGAGATGTAAGTCACTTCTGTGTATTTGGCAGTACAACATGGGCTCACATTCCTGATGAGAAAAGGAAAGAATTGCAGCCTAAAAGTGAGAAGTGTATATTTGTTGGTTATTCTGAAGATGTCAAGGGTTATAGACTTCTTCAATCACATTGTAATAAAATTATTATTATAAAAGATGTTAAATTTGATGAAAATCTCTTGGCCTGCAAGCCTAATTCAACATTTGTTCCTTCTTTGGCCCGTGAGCCCAATTCAGTGGTTGTGCCTTCTTTGGCCTGCGAGACATATTTGACGTTTGTGCCTTCTTCTGATCTGGTTTCTTATTCAGATGATGATAGTGAGGATGAAAATCCACCTCCGCTTGCTCACCCTCCTCCAAATGAGTCATTTGAACCTGAACCAACACCAGTTCCACCACTTCCTATATGGTTTCATTCAACACGAGAAGCAACTGATGGTCTTGTCGATTATCCTTCAAATCAGTGTCGAACATGTTCATAGTTCTAGCGAGCCTCTTATATTTTGGCTCTAGTTTTAGAGACTCCCGATCCAGACACATTTATAGAAGCTTATGGTCATCCAGATTGGGATATAGAAATGAATGAAGAGTATCGTTCTTTAATGGAAAACAATACTTAGGATCTTGTACCTATTCCAAAAGGAAGAAAACTTGTCATATGTAAATGGGTCTACATAACTAAGTATGCATCAGATGGAAGTTTTGAAAGACACAAGGCTCAGTTAGTTGCCAAAGTATTTTCCCAAGTTGAAGGAATTGACTATAATGAAACCTTTGCCCTTGTAGCCAAAATGAATTCCATCCGCCTTATTCTTTCCCTTGTCGCCTCACATAAATGGGAGGTCCATCAGATGGATGTTAAGTCCTCCTTCTTGCATGTTGATTTGAAAGAAGAAATCTACATGGAACAACCTCCTGGCTATGTCCAAAATGACTCCAACCTTGTTTGTCGCCTCAATAAATCTCTTTATGGTCTCAAGGAAGCTCCCTGTGCTTGGTATGCCAAAATGGACAACTTTCTTATTGCCACTGGATTCTCTAGATGTCATTCTGATCCTAATGTCTATATCAAAAAAGTAGGAAGCCATCTCATAATCCTTGTCTTTTATGTTGATGACCTTATCCTTACTGGTAGTGACCCAAAAATTTTAAACCATGTGAAAACCAGCCTTAAGAAGAAATTTGAAATGACCGACTTAGGATTTTTGCACTATTTCCTTGGCCTCCAAGTTTTTCAAACCAATGAAGGAATTTTTCTTTGCAAGTGTAAGTATTCTTGTGACCTTCTTCGTCACTTTCACATGGATGATTGTAAACCAACCCCTTCTCCCTTCCAGTCTAGAGTCAAGCTTACTTCCACCTGTACTTCTCTGGAAGTTGATGCCACCCTGTACCGTCAGTTAGTTGGTATCATCTTATATTTGATGCATGCTCATCTTGATCTTTCCATTGTTGTTGGTCTTATTGCCCGGTATATGAAAACACCCCATGAAAGCCATTGGAAAGAAGGTAAAAGGATACTTCACTATGTCTATGGTATAGTTTAGTTTGGGATACATTACAGTTCAGGGAAGAATCCTTTATTGGTGGTTTCATTGATTCTGGTTGGGTCGAAAACCCTAATGATCGGAAGTCTACTGCAGGTTATGTTTTCAGCCTTGGTTCAGGACCTGTCACTTGGGCCTGTAAGAAAGAACAGGCTATTGCACTTTCTTCAACAGAAGCAGAGTACCGAGCAGTGGTAAATGCAAGTCAAGAAGCCTTGTGGCTTCAACATATCCTTTCAGAGTTTGAATTCTAGTAGTAGCATCTGACCAGCCTTTGGTGTGACAATCAGAGTGCCATCAAGCTCACTAAAGACCTAGTTCAACATCAATGTAGCAAACACATAGAGCTACACATGCACTTCATCAGAAAGTTCATTCATGATCAAGTTATTGAAGTGCTCTTTTTCCCTACAGAAGATCAAGTTGCAGACATTTTCACAAAGTCTCTTACAAAAGCAAAGTTTTCCAAACTTCAATCTAAGTTAGGAGTTTAGGAAGTTGTCATTAAGGGGGGATGGTCTCTAATGCCTCCTTCCTTCTCCTATTGTGTCACTATTTTAAATCCTTCAATCCTATGCCAAGTTTTTCTTAAGGGGGGATGTTAGGATATTTAGACACTTAGGAGTTAGTTAAGATTTGCTTGGTCTATTATGTCATTAGGTAAAAGTGTGTTTTCTAGTGTGTTTCTTTAGTATGCATTAGTATGCATTTGTAGTTAGGAAATCTGACGGTCACGATATGTTCCCAACATAGAGTGATCCGGCGGTTCATACTCTCCTCGATCTTAACGACCATTGATCCATGGCTTAAAGAGCATGGAGGGTCATTTGCCGATGATCGATTGTGAGAAACTCTCTTGTAAAATCTCTCTGTAATCTTTTTCTTTGCATTAATAAACAACTCCAAGTGGTCACGTTGGCTGGGGTTGTGGATGTTTCCCCGTAGTGGTTTTACCACGCGAAAACATCGGTGTGTTGATCTTTGATCTGGTTATGTGAGTGGTTACTGAAGGTGTTCGTCCTTTGTTAGAATACCCATGTTGTCGAACAATTTAGTCACTATTTGTTTTATTTAAACTCATCATGTTGGAGTAATAATTTTGATTATTTAAAATAAAATTATAAAAAATTGAGTGTTTGAACTTCCTCTCATTAGTAATTCTAATTTCATTCTAGGGATTATCTTTAGATTTGTAGAGATATAATATTTAATAGTGTCAAAATATTATTAATTTGATTATCATATTTTATATTATCTAGCCCATCATATTTTAAATATGTAGTGGCTACTCATAATAGAAACAATAACATGGAGCCTATCTTTGCTTAACTCCAATCATTTTTGTCTAACAATATGCAAATCATGTTGTGTGTAATGACCTTTCATTGTGTGAAATAATAAATTTTGATAAATTTAAAATGTCGTTTTTAAAATATTAGGCATTGTCCTACATTCATTATTTGTCCTTGTAGGTCCACCTTAAATAATTAAATTCTTAATAAATAAATTATATATTCTTACTTCCAAAAAATAATACGTTATAGGATTTATATTTAATTATAAAAGCAATTGAATTATCATTTTCTGTTTCAAATTCATCTATTACCCATTTATGCATTGTACGATTTCAACACATCAGCCATATTTTCTTATTATACTTGTAATATTAATAGTTGGTAGATGGGAAATCATAATAGCATGCATACCTAGTCTTTTCCATCAATATTAATAACCTTTTTTTAAGATGATGTCGGTATCTTCTATAATACACACAATGTTCATTACATTTGATTGAGAGAGTTCAAATTAATTTACAGAACAAAAGGTAGAATTATGCCATTTACATTACAAAATGATGGTTGTAACACCTTTAAAATCGACATTTGATTATCTTCTAGATAGTCTAGAATGTTCTCTAATGCTAAATTCTAGATTTCGTTCTTCCAATTTAAGAACATATTTATCAAATACTACTCATAAGCATTAATCTTCAACAATTAATAATAATAGAAAAATAAAAATCATGAACTCTCAAATATAAATAATAATAATGAAACTACTTATCTATTTAGTGGGTGCACTTGAGAAAATAGCTCCAAAGAAGAATTTTTCATCCAAGCCATAAGTACAATCTGATGAATGTACCACCTCCATGATATTTAATGGAATAACAATGCAAAATTTATTAGTTGCAACTCTGGTTCTTCTCACTCGACCCCAATTTATAGACATATTAAATTAGGACTTAACATTTCAAATTATTAACATTTCAAACTATTATTAGTACAACAATCCCACTAAACTAACATCTCTTCCCTGTTAGTCTACATAACACAAGGAAAGATATACCCTTCTCTCATAAAAAAATTCTGAGGGTATCCCCCTTCCCTCTACTTCTCTAATACAAGCTAGCTAGGAATCCTTTACTTCGAGGAAAATGGAAATATCATTTGTACCTTAATTTCCATTTTTTCTTAACAATTACCAATGAACTGAGTCTTGTTTTTCACATAGCTGCATGGTCTCAAGATATGGTAGCACATCCCCTTGGAAAAAGGCACTCTCATGACAATCATCCCTCCACAACTTCCCCAACACTACTACATGAGTGTGAGACTAAATGACTTATCAAAGTTTGAGTCAATCCCTTCCCAAAAATATATCCTACATGACGATCACATGCCTACTCACGAAGATCGGAAAAATAGAACATGAGACACAAACTACTAATGATAGGAAGGACTGGGGTAATGACACTTGTTAACAACAAGAAATTATTATTTTCCTTAATTTTCCATACTTCACCACTTGTTATTTCATTTCCCCCTAATGCTTCTTAGATGATACAATCCCAAAGCACCTCCTTCTTCTATTATTAATTTTCTATATTAACTTCAATATAATCCAATGTTAGTTCACTTACCAAACATACCACATACTTACACATTATGCCCAATGCTCATGTGATATTATATAAACCAAGTAAGCTTTCATATTTGATACCATAACCATGAAAACATAAGTTATCAAAACCTTGAATGACAAAGCCTACATATTAGAGACTAAAATAGAGTCAACAATGATGAATGTGGAAGGGGTTTCCCCTTTCCTACTTTTATCTTCCTCTATTTGCTTCACTATTGCCATTATCTTGCTCAGATCCTCTCCCTTTGTCATATTAGTGAGCTCTCTTCTTCTTATTGTCAAATTTGTTTCTTTCTTAAGAAAAATAGATTGCATTTATTAAGTTCTTGTAATTCTTTTCTGGATCATCCTATTTGATAAGAATTTTAGACTACTAAGTGCGCCCAACTTCTATTTTTATATGAATTTTAATTAATAAGTGCCCCATTTTATATTTTTCTAAGAGTTTTAGTATACTAAGTGCCTCTAGCTTCAAAAATCATAGAAATACAAATATTCATGTGTGATCTTTAAACTATCATGGATATTCCCATCACAACAAATCTAATAAATAACTAAAATATTTACTATTAAGGTTATTTTTCCTTTAGATATGAGACTCTTGATTATTGGTTTTCTTGTTAAAAATTACATATGAAATAGTTCAAATGAAAAAATAGAAAACATAAATAAATACATGCACCATACACAAATCACACAAGATATGACATGAGAAACCTAATACACAAGAAAACACAACTAGAAGGTGAGGTTTTTCTGCTCCATTTTATCTGGTCTATAAATGGTTCAAGTACAAAGAAATAGGCACTCTCTGTGGAGTTTCCTTTGACATACAATCTGTATGGATGCCACAGAAAAAACCTCTCCTCCTTTTTTATGCTCATAGAAGACCACTCTTAGATACTTTACTTAGATATGGAACAAGATACAATTCAAAAGAATGGAATCCCTTCTCCTCCTAGTGGCTTGGTATTTAACATATCCCAACAACCATCTAGGTGTAAGTATTTGACTTCCTCAACCCTCAATTATGATAGGGTTTTGGACCTTCTAGAATATTCTTTAAATTACATATGTGGCTAGCCTCATATGCATGAGTAATGGGGGTTGATGTTTTATCCTATCGTACCATGGGGGTTAAACCGGTAGGTCAACTTGTGGGAGGCATAAATTTTGAATATGAACTTCGACTAACACAAGTCTGCACTGTTGGAAAGGTTTCAAAGTATAAAACATTGTCAATCATGTGTGTGCATGTTTTGAACACTATAACATCAATAAATTCCATTTAATGGCTCAAAATGGATTCAAAAGGTTTGGGACCCCAATTTTCCAAACTGAACCTGCCACTAAAATGACCCTAGAAATTGATTCCTCCAATATTTTCGACTCTCAAAGCATATAGATAGATGAAAAACAATATAATGATCTAATCCAAATCAATGTGCCATTATAAGTCAACCTTATTTAGAAACTTGTTATCTCTTCTCCTACAAAACATTGTGTCAAGTACCCACTGAAAAATTCCTTCTTCTACCATGTCATCAAACGTCATTCTCCTACAATCCCTTAACTTTAATTCGATTTCTACAACTTATATCTTAAGTATTTTTGAGAACATAATATTGTTAGCCTATATTGTTTCCACAACCAAGAGTTGAAATTGATACATCATCCTTTTCATCCCAAAACTATTGGTGGCTTTGTCTCTTCTAGGCCTATGTTGGTGTAGCTTATGACTAGGCTCCCATTATTCCCCTCCTTCTTGCTAGCCATATTACTAGAACCCATTAATGCTATACTTTTGGTTGTAACCATTTGTTAATATGTCCATGATAAATTATTACTCCACCATTATGAACTAGGTTGGAGCTCATCCTATGAAAATATGGTGCAAATCAATGCTTGTCTATTGTTGTTATTCCCTACCGTTTCCTTCACTGGTTATTAAGCTTATCATTATAAAAACATGATCCTCGTCATCCTCTTATTTGGTATTTTTTCACATGGTCTTAAATCCCCATTATGTTAGATTGATTACCACTATTTCCCACGGTCAAGAATCATGTATGCTACACCCAAGGGAAGTCTCATAGCATCTCAATCTCATTGGATCATTGGCCAAATCTTGTCTATTCTCATCCAATTCTTAGTTCGTTACAATTTCTTATTTATTGATTATTATGATTATAAAGGAGCCTCTATTATGTGGCTCACATACACTATATCCCATGGACATCAAATATTTTATTATAGATGTGGATAGAGAATTTTTTCATACCTTGTTTCCTATTTCCCTCGCTAATGGTTGACCTCAAACCACACAAAGAGAATAATTTTTTCTCCCTCATTGAATAGGCCCTCCTATGTTCAATTTGAACTTGTTATCACACCAAGGAGAGTCATATAATATGGTGGTCACGGTCAGTAAAAATCCCTAGGGAATATATGGCATATTTGAAGCCCTCAACTAGGATCCTCTCTTTAGGTAACCCCCTACATGTTTCAAGGTCGCTCCTAATGTTAATAATATACTATTATCTTTAGCATCCATGAGTTCCAATGTTTCCATACAAGTATATTTAGTTGACAACAACCTTTCTTAATAATAAAAGTTATCTTCATACCAACAAATCATGGTGTTAATATTTGGTTCCAGTTGCCCATACATTCCACTGTAATGTACTTTGACAATCTCATAAACATGAAAATTTATTCCTTTTCCTATAGAAAATTATCTTCACTATATTTGTGATTGTTTTGCAAGTAGTCTTCATCACTCATCCACTAATAGTCCTAAAATTAGAGGCCCAAAAATTCAACACATGATCGCATGAAGTAATAATTAGAAGAACTAATGGTTTACAAGGTAACATAAACCCCAATGCATTACAAATGTAATACACACCATTTCTTTTATTATATAAAATATACAACATGGATTTAAATATATATAATACATACCAATATATATTATATATTTTTAAAACCTATGTGCTTATCAAATATTGGTATAGTAATGCATATTATTGATATAATAACAAATATTCTTTTAGTACCTAAAATATTATGTGATGTCCTGTCCCCAAGATTAGGCCAGCAGGGAGTGACTTAGTAGTCTATATGTTCTTGTAGACTATAGTCAGGCACAAACAGGGAACCAGATGGATAAATAAGGAGGAATTAAGGCTAAACGATGAATTAAGCCAAAATACTTAGGAAAAGTCACTTAAGCCTAAGTCAACAGAGAATTATAATGAAAAGGTGATAAGGGGGGGACTTAATTGACAAATAAATCACTTAGGAGGAAAGGAGCCTAGGTTAAGTGATGTCAACGAAGAATTAGGTCAGGAAAGATATAAAGGGAGGAATTTGACCTAATTCCTCATTATGCATTGTTATGATTTGATGTTGAGAGCTTCCAGAGGAGGAGGAGAGCCGACCTTACTGTTTTGTGGATTTCTGGAGGAAACCACTACCCTTGATCGATTTCGGTGTTGAGAGACACACCCTAGGCCATCGAAGATACCATCCAGGTATTTTACCATTCATTTCAGGATTATTCAGTGTGGAGAGCGCAGCTCAGCCAAGGAGGGCGCAAGCTATTTTGAGGATTCAAAGATCTGCAGTAGACCTGTGTCCCGATTGCAGATTCATTCCGACCTAGTAGAGATCTAGCCAGGGCATTTCCATTGAGCCATTTATCATTAGATTCCAACAGTGGAATCTTGCAGATCGATCCATCCAGCCAATTTGGGTGCAGTCATTCCAGACAGACGTTTGGTGTTGCATGCAGGTGTTCCAGAGCAGATCTAGCCAAACCCTTCTGACCCATTTCATCATTTGACGAGACGATCGTTTTGAGCCATATAGCAGCCGATTCCGATAGTGGAATCTTTTGGGGCGCATTCAGTGTCCAAGGAGGGGCGCAAACCCCCCAGGGGTCTAGATCCGATGCCGTAGAGGTCCGATTCGAGTGCCAACAGACATCCATCCAGTATAGAGACTAGGGTGCATCTATTGGAGCAGTTCCAAGCACATTCTGATGGTGGGTTCTTCAGATCAAGTTTTCTAGCTGGTAGTGGTTATCGTATTTCTCCAGAATCACACATTTTTGCCGATCTATCCGTGCATGCATTAGATCTTCTATCTTATTATGATCACGAGTATTTTTGTTATTTGATTGTATTCTATTATAGATCCAGGAGATCTGACTGACGTCTAGATTCTCTTTTTCCAGTAGGTTATTGTATTTCCATGCTTGAACTGTTGTTATTCATGATATTGAGCAGTTGACATTCTATACTCTTGCATGCATCCTTTTATGATTTTTAAACACTAAATATGCAACATGCACATGTAATAACCCACATGCACCTGCAATAACCAACATGCAACCACAATAACCAAAGAACATCTCACATACACAGCTAAAACGCATCCAGAAACCCCCCAGTGTATCAGATATGCACACTAGAGCATTAGAACAGTAGCAAATATCTTGATCAACCGAATCAGGGATATTTCAGTGGTATTAGAGCTTTAGATTTGCCAGCCTGTGACTAAAGACCATGAATCCAGCAGAAGAACCAGATGGTTGTGAGCATGAAGGTGACGAATATGTCACGTACAATCGACACAGGGGAAGAAGGGATAGACCTAACTTTCCTCACTTCCCTCCCAGTTTAGAGGAAGAGGAAGAGGCACTTAGAGAAGCAGAGAGACGAGAAGAGCGCGAGGCTGAGCGCGAAGCAGAGAAGAGGCTAGGTGACAGGTATGAGTGACTAGAGGGCAGTGGTAAGGACCTAGTGGACCCAGACATAGCCTTCATGCAGATTATCAATGACATGCTAGCTAGCCAGCGGACCATGTCTCAGTCTTTGGCTTAGGTAGCAGATAGACTGGGTATGGTAGATATTTCAGGCACTCAAGGCCCACATGCAGCGCATGGGAACTCATGGGCAGGCAATAGACCCCAGTCACCCACTCACACCTATACCTCTGCGAGTAGGATTCCACATCCCTTGTTTCCCAGTTTCCAGAGGGCAACCCTAGTAGCAACAGAAATATCGATAGCACAGAGACCGGCCACACATGCAGAGGACATTACTGAGTATCAGAGAGAGTATGCGGCCTTGGGTCATGACTTTCAGCAGGACATGACACTAGTCGAGTATTGTGGACTCAGACTCAGGAACCATCCTAGAGATCCCCAGAGGGGAGGGAAGCAGCAACAGCAGTAGGGGCATAACATTGACTTCATCTGAAAAGTTGGTAAACTCACCATACCTTCTTTTGACGGATCATCCAGATGCACTGCCAGAGCTTGGGTACAGAAACTAGATACCTACTATAAGCTCAACTAGATGACAGAGGCAGAGGCCATTAGTTTTGCCACCCTACACTTGGAGGATGAGGCACACGAGTGGTGGTATCATGGATTGGTGACATTGGGTCAAAATCACATCACTTCCTACAAAGAGTTCACAGAGAGACTCATGGATAGATTTTATAGCAAGGATCCTGAGATCCACTTCAGAGATTTAGCCCAATTGAGACAAACTGGCACATCAGAGGCATTCATTTCGGAGTTTCAGAGAGTACCAGTGGAAGTGACAGACATATCTGAGACGTGATTGGTCATGTTATTCACCAAAGGGCTCACAGAACCCTTGAGAGGTTGGGTGAAGGCATACCGCCCTCATTCCTTGTAGGATTTTGTCCGACGCACTAGAGATTTGGTGGATTCAGTGCCAAAAACTAAACCCTTCACTAAACCCTTTGTACCTCAGAGAGACAAGGATCCAAAAAATCCTCCAAGGGAGTGGAAGGGTAAGCCCAATTTGGATGATGATAGATGATGGGAGTTGATGAGGAAGAAGCTTTGCTTCTCCTGCAGAGATCCTTGGGTCCCCAGGCATAGATGCATGGGGAAGGGACAGATCCACTATATTGAGGTGGAATCAGGTAGTGAGGAGGAGGATGAGGATATTCAGGCACCAACAAACAGTGATTCAGAGACTGATACCACACATGAGCCAGAGAAGCAGCCGAAGAAACCTCAGATATCGGCTAGGGCCAATCCCCAGGAAGAGGGAAAACCTCGTAGAGAGGTGAAAGGGGGAACCATATCCACCCTTTCAGGAGTACCCAGGTACAACACTCTCAGGCTCAAGGGCCTTGTACAAGGGCAACGCATGACAACTTTAGTTGATGGTGGGGCCACCCACAACTTCATAGATTCATCCTTGGTAGCTGGGAGAGGGTTACACACAGAGAAGTTTGAGGGATTCCATGTGGTAGTGGCTGATGGATACACGATGTCATGCTTAGACATGATCCCTGAACTAGAGGTTAAACTTGGAAACTACACCCTGATTGACACGTTTTATGTAGTTGACCTATCAGATACGGATGCCATATTGGGGGTACAGTGGTTATATTCATTGGGGGATATTGGGTTCAACTATCAGACATTGACCATGAGCTTCAAAGATTCCAGTGGATCGAGAGTTGTGCTGAGAGGCATGTCTACAGGGGCACCTCGGGCAGTATCTACAAAGATGATGGAGCAGATTTTTCATCATGGTGATGTGTCTTACACAACAGAGTGTTGGATCACCACGCCAAAAGACTTAGAGGGTAGGGAGCAGTACCATCTATAGATCAGAGAGCTTCTGGGACGTTATGAGACAGTATTTGGGTCGATACCACCAGGGAGACCACCAGACAAAGGTTTTGAGCACATGATTGAGTTAGAGGCAGGGGCCACACCGGTGATTACAACACCCTATAGACACCACACGAAATTTAAGGACGAAATTGAGAAAGAAATCAAATAATTGCTCGCTATGGGGCATATCAGGCCTAGCAGGAGTCCTTTTTCATCTTCACTAGTACTGGTACTAAAGAAGGATGGCACATTATGGATGTGCATCTATTACAGAGCGCTCAACAAGAAAACGATCAAGAATCGTTACCCTATTCCACGCATAGATGAGTTGATGGATGAGTTGCATCGGGCAGTCTTCTTCCACAAGATTGATCTACGTTCAGGATACCATCAGATCAACATCAGGGAGAAAGATATTGATAAGACAACATTCCGATGCCATTTTAGACATTTTGAGTTCTTGGTCATGCCATTTGGACTGACCAACGCACCAACCACTTTCCAGTCTTGCATGAACCATATCTTTAAAGGACAGTTGAGGAAGTACCTTCTGGTATTCTTCGACGATATATTGATCTACAACAAGACATGGGATGAGCATTTAGCACATTTGGAGAAGGTTTTGGATACTATGAAGACCTAGTCTTTATATTCCAAGGAATCCAAATGTGAATTTGGCATGAGGGAACTACTGTACTTAGGGCATATCATCAGTGGGCAGGGAGTACAGGTTCACCAGGAAAAGATCAGAGCCCTTGTGGATTGACCAACGCCCAAGAATCTCACGGAGCTGAGAGGATTCTTTGGGTTATGCAGTTACTACAGGCGATTTGTCAAGGGTTTTTAACAGTTGGGAGCACAACTCACAGACTTGACAAATAAGGGTGCTTTTCATTGGACAGAGGATTCACAACAGACCTTCAACAAAATGAAGGAGGTTATGAGCACATGCCCTGTTCTAGCCCTCCCAGACTTTTCTCAGCCATTCGTCTTAGAGTGCGATGCATCAGGGGTGGGGATTGGAGCAATATTGATGTAGGGGGGCCACCCCATTGTGTTTGAGAGAAGGAAGCTCGATGAGTCAGAGAGACTCTATCCTATTTACGACAAGGAGATGCTAGAAATCATGCATGCTTTAACCAAATTCAGGTAGTATCTGGTTGGCAACAGGTTTGTAGTGAAGACTGATCATAAAGGTCTCAAGTATTTCCTTTACCAGAAAGACCTCAGCGAGAGGCAACAGAAGTGGGTCTCAAAGATCCAAGCATTCGACTTTGATATTGAGTATGTCAAGGGAAAAATGAATTTTGTGGTGGATGCATTGTCTAGGAGACCAGCAGGATGTTCGATGATGGATATCTGTATAGATTGGAAAACTCATTTGTTGGTGGAATACTCCAAAAACAATTTTTCTTGTGAGGTGATGGATGGGAAAGTGACTGATGATAGGTTTCAGGTTCTTGATGACGTAATTTTCTACAAGAACTGGATCTACTTGGTTCCAGAATCCACCCTTAAAGGGAAGATTCTGAAGTTGTGTCATGATTCACCAACAGCAGGGCATCAGGGATACTTCAAAACTTATAGGCAGATCAGGGAGAGATTCTCATGGAAGGGTCTCAAGGATGACGTGTTGAAACACATACGAGAGTGGACGACTTGTCAGCAGAATAAGTCCGAGCAGACACATCCCGCAGGGTTACTTCATCCTCTACCCATTCCATAGAAGAAATGGGAGAGCATTTCCATGGATTTCATTACAGGCCTCCCTAGAGTGCAGGGAAGGGACTATATATTTGTAGTGGTCGATAGACTGACCAAGTTCACACATTTATTCGCCATACCCACAGACTACAAGGCCATACAGGTAGCAGAGTTGCTCTTTAGGGAGGTATTCCAGTTGCACGGGTTACCCAGGCAGATAGTCAGTGATAGGGATGGATGCTTCATCAATGCATTTTGATAGGATCTTTTCAGATTGACAGACACAGAGTTAGCTACGAGTACCAACTGCTACCCATAGACAGATGGGAAGACAGAGATCGTCAACATATGGGTGGAAGGGTATCTGAGGAACTATGTTGGGGGACAACAACGCACTTGGACGAGCTGGTTACATATGGGTGAGTATTGCTACAGCACAACTTACCATATGTCCATCAGGATGTCACCATTCAAAGCATTGTATCGATACGATGCACCCTCCTTTATAGATACTGTATTTGGGGACACCAGGGTCCCAGGGGCCAAGGATTGGGTGGAGGAGAGTCAAAGGATCCTGCAATCAGCAAAGGAGAACTTGCAGTCAACTCAGAATCAACAGAAGATATATGCAGATCGACATAGAGTTGAGCACAGTTTTGAGGTAGGAGACTTGGTTTTCCTGCAATTACAGCCATACCGACAGTCTTCCTTGAAAAGGAGCGGAGCAGAGAAACTGAAGCGAAAGTTCTATGGTCCATATAGAGTCATCATGAGGATAGGTGAGGTGGAATATGAGCTAGAGATACCAGAGGGTAGCAAGATTCATAACGTCTTTCAAGTCTCTTGCCTTAAAAAGGTTGTGGGACAGCAGATTAGAATTTCACAGGAGTTTCCATCTTTGGATGAGGAGGGTTAGTTGGAACTAGTGCCAGAGGAGGTACTAGAGCAGAGAGAATGAAGATTGAGGAGAAGGATCATCAGAGAGTGCTTGGTTAGATGGACGGGTCTTCCAGTGGAGGATGCCACATGGGAGGGAGAGCATATTCTGCAACACCCAGGATTGATGTTGCTTGAGGACAAGCAATCTCGGGAAGGGAGGACTTTGATGTCCTGTCCCCAATATTAGGCCAGTAGGGAGTGAATTAGTAGTCTATATGTTCTCATAGACTATAGTCAGGCACAAATAGGGAACCAGATGGAGAAATAAGGAGGAATTAAGGCTAAACGATGAATTAATCCAAAATACTTAGGAAAAGTCACTTAAGCCTAAGTCAACGGAGAATTAGAATTAAAAGGTGATAAGGGGGGGACTTAATTGACAAATAAATCACTTAGGAGGAAAGACACCTAGGTTAAGTGATGTCAATGAATAATTAGATCGGGAAAGATATAAAGGGAGGAATTTGACCTAATTCCTCATTATGCATTGTTATGATTTGATGTTGAGATCTTCTAGAGGAGGAGGAGAGCCAACCTTACTGTTTTGTGGATTTCTGGAGGAAACCACCACCCTTGATCGGTTTCGGTGTTGAGAGACACACCCTAGCCCATCAGAGATACCATCCAGGTATTTCACCATTCATTTCAGGAGTATTCAGTGTGGAGGGCACAACTCAGCCAAGGAGGGTGCAAGCTATTTTGAGGATTTAGAGATCTGCAGTAGACATGTGTCCCGATTGCAGATTCATTTTGACCCAGTAGAGATCTAGCTAGGCCACTTCCATTGGGCCATTTATCATCAGATTTCGATGGTGGAATCTTGTAGATCGATCCATCCAGCCAATTTGGGTGCAGTCATTCCGGACAAACGTTTGGTGTTGCATGCAGGTGTTCCAGAGCAGATCTGGCCAAACCCTTCCGACCCATTTTATCAATTGACGAGACGATCGTTTTGAGCCATATAGCAGTCGATTCCGACGGTGGAATCTTTTGGGGCGCATTCAGTGTCCAAGGAGGGGCGCAAACCCCCCAGGGGTCTAGATCCAGTGCCGTAGAGGTCCGATTCGATTTCCAACAGACGTCCATCCAGTATAGAGACCAGGGTGCATCTATTGGAGCAGTTCCAAGCACATTCTGACGGTGGGTTCTTCAGATCGAGTTTTCTAGCTAGTAGTGGTTACCGTATTTCGCCAGAATCGCACATTTTTGTTGATCTATCCGTGTATGCATTAGATCTGCTATCTTCTTATGATCACGAGTATTTTTGTTATTTTATTGTATTCCAATACAGATCCAGGAGATCTGACTAACGTCTAGATTCTATTTTTCCAGTAGGTTATTGTATTTCCATGCTTGAACCGTTGTTATTCATGATATTGAGCACTCGAGATTCAATACTCTTGCATGCATCCTTTTATGATTGTTAAACACTAAATATGCAATATGCACATGTAATAACCCACATGCACCTGCAATAACCAACATGCAATCACAATAACCAAAGAACATCTCACATACACGACTAAAACACATCTAAAACCCCCCCAGTGTATCAGATCTGTACACTAGAGCATTAGAACAGTAGCGAATATCTTGATCAGCCGGATTAGGGATATTTCATATTAACTAGCATTCAAAAAAATCTTATATGCATCAATGTGTATTTATGTTTTTGAACTACATGTGTATATCAAATTAATGGCATACAAATTCTTATGATATATATTTGGTACATTTTTGTGCATTATGAATACATGGATATATTAAAAAAAAATATTGTTAAAATTTATGATTGATGAATTTTTTTAATTATAGTGAAGGTCTCTTAAAAATTCTGAACTTCTATTATTAATATTAATATTAATATTAATAGTGAAAGTTTTAGTAAAAAAAAAAGTTAATATTTTTTTTCAATTTTTTAATATTAAAAATTTTTAATATTAAAAATTTCTAAAAAAACCTTCACTTTAAGATGTTTTCCTTATAATGCATTTACGAAGATTGTGAATATAAAAGATAATACATATAAAAAAATAATAAAAACGTTTTAAGATGTTTTCACTTTAAGATGTTTTCCTTATAATGCATTTATGAAGATTGTGAATATACAAGATAATACATATTAAAAAAAAATAAAAACGATTGGGATAATGATACTTGCCAACACCAATAAAATATTTCAAATCCAAATAATTCCTCATTCCTCACTCATTGGTTCATTGACTCCACTATATACCTAAGAAGTTATAACGCTAAGTACACCTTCCTATTATATTATAGTTATTGTTCCATATTAAATCCAATATAATCAAATAGTAATTCAGATAGCGACATTGCAACATACTTACACATTATTTCCAATGCTCATATTCGGTATTACATTATTATATTATAGTTATTGTTCCATATTAAATCCAATACAATCAAACAGTAATTCAGATAGCAACCAAACAGTAATTCAGATAGCAACATTGCAACATACTTACACATTATTTCCAATGCTCATATTCGGTATTACAACATAGTTTGGCATCTATACTGTCAAATCATAACTCAACTATATTATAGTTATTGTTCAATATTAAATCCAATATAATCAAAATTACAGCATACTTACACATTATGCCCAATGCTCATATTGGGTATTACATAAACTAAGATAGCTTGGCATCTATCTTGAATAATAGAGGATACTTCTTGGAGCTTGAGGTGATAATGAAGTTGGACTCAATTTCCCCTCTTCTATTTTCGTCTTCTCATGTTTGGTTCATTATTTCCATTTCCTCGCTTTACTCTTTTTCTTTTATCATATTATTTATCCCTCGTTCTTCTTATAAGTGGCTTCCTACTTCTAAACCCTAAATCACATTTATCAAGTTTCCATAATTTTTGTCCAATTCACCCAATTTGCTAAGAAATTTAAACATTTGGGTGCAACTAGATTCTAACTTTTTGATAATTTCAGAGTGTTAAGTGCTTTTAGTTTACACAATCATGGTAACAAAAATATTCATGTGCTAGTATTAGTCAACAATGTTCAGAAGCTTATTATCTCTACTCCTAGAAAATCTTGTGTTAGGTTGCCACCAAAAAAATTATTCATCTACCTTGTCACTAAAGGTCATGCCCCTACTTTCTCTTAACTTCTATTCAATACCTTGAACATCTTTAACATATTATTTAGGCTACCAATGCCACTATAATATCCCAGTTTTACTCTCTTGAATATTGTAAGTATTTTATTTCTACAATTACTAAAAAAATGACCAAAACATGTTGAACTTGAGTAGCTATAGGGGCTATGATACTACAAGAGAGGAACAATGATTATGTTACATTGAAACCTCACCCATTTCAAATTCTGAATTTGAAAGCTAAAACGAGCTAAAAGGAGTGGATGAAACAAATTTATCAATAGAAGCCACCATTTCCTAAAATCTAGCAAGTTATATCTCCTACATTTTTGGAACTAGGAAAAAAGGTTGAGTTTGAATAATCTTTCCATCATGCATGAAGGAAATTTGAATGGGAAAAAAAATATTGTTAGAGAGATGCTAAAGGGAAGTTTATAGAGAAAGACACAACAAAGATTGAGACCCAATTCCATATAGAATATGCCAAGCATCAGAGAAATATTTTAGATGGACAAAAATTCCAAGAAACCAAGATAATTTCTGCATAACCTTTTAATATTATCTTGACAAGTTGAATAGCATGAATAGTACAAAAAGAAGGATTCTATGAGGTACTGTACAATAAATAAGGAGATGCTCCTTGTGTTGCACAAAAAGAAGGATTTTCTGAGGTACTGTACAATAGAGAGGGAGGTGTTATGTGTGTTGTGTGGAGCAGGTAATGTGGGTTCCTTAGTGTTGATCTATCCTAGAGAAGAGAATAGTAAAAATCATTGATTTGAATGATTTAAATTTATTTAATCTTCTCACAGTGGTATCATATCCCAACAAGCGGGTGGTTTTCGCTGCAAACTACCAATCGTTGGGTCAAAATTGCTCGCTGAGCTGTTGTTTGGTCTGCGGTTTTTAAAAGATAAGTTAAAACTCCCTTGTAGTTTATAAATTTCATTTTTCACATGGTATATATATACTATATAGCTACCGATAACAAATTTTGTCTCCAGTTTCCAAGAATGCCCCAAGGTTATTGTTTTAGAGCTAGTTGAATTAAAATTCTAAATAATCATGATAAAATATGGATTCTGGTTAAAATTGTTCACAGTAATTTGTCTCAGTTTTCAATTCTGGTGAAACTGTATTTATACCACTCCTCTTTTTCATGCTTCTCTTGTTAAAACTCTAATCATAAGTTAGTTAGTTTACAGTTATATAGTTACATATGATAGTTATGGTCTTCTTGTATTATATATGTACGTTTATGTACGTGATTATTTCAAGCATTGATGAATATAGAATATGTCTTTTCTGTCCGTATTTATTTATTTCTGTTCATCATGATTTCTTGATTGCTTCAGTTCTTTATATTATGTTTTCGTTGTTTTCTTCATTATGAATCTAATAGTGGTATCAGAGCATATTGATCTTAAGAGCATATTGATCTTACGAGCCTGGTAGTTTATCAATTCCTATAGTTTTTAGGGCCTGGTAGATCATGTAGTTTTTCCATGGTAGATGAAATCTGAGGAAGGCTTTGCTATGTTGAAATTGAAGTTGTTTTCCAGTCTGTTCTGCAAGGAGGATCCAACGTAAGAGCTGAGGAATAATCAATATTATGCCTCGTTGAATCGATTTAAGTGATGAATGGATTTGATATACGTATGGTGCATATTAGAATTCAAACCTGCGATTTGAAGCACTGAATATTAGGGTTTCGAAATACCACCAATATGGATTCAAAGGCCAAAATTGTCAAAGAAGAGGTCCTGTTCAATTTTTTAATGATATTTATATACATTTTTGAGCATATTTATGATATGCAATAACAGTTTGAATGAGCTTCAATATTTTTTACATTGTTTTTAACAATACTACCGAATACCATTAAAATGGCATTTATTATTGAAATCCTTCCACCCTAGGATTTTTTTTTCGTGGGATCTCGAACGTTGTGGTGGGTTTATAGGTTTCCAGGCATGCTATTGCTAAATTGTTTGTATTCCCTGGTTTGAGAGCCGCTTCAAGAAGGATTTCAGGTGCGGTATTGCTAGATTGTTCCCCATTTAGAAAGAGGTGTTGGAACAACAATGCAAGGTCACGAGATGATTGGTCGTGCCATGAGAGAACTGGAAAGACACTCGTCGCCTTTATCGATTGAAGGAAGAGGAGAGGAAAAGTAAAACCCTAGCTGCCAAAGCCCTAGTTGTTGAGCAACATGAGAATCGAGAGTTGTGGTTTCATCCAATGAGAGCAGTGGCCCGTGAAACTCTTCCTGGAGATTGAACGCTAGTGGAGGCTGTATGGTATAGGTACCATTTCAATTATTTTCAGATTATTTGTATTAAACAGTTAAAATGTCTATTTTATGATCTCATTAGATTCATGGGGATATAGAAGTCATATTTCCGCTGGAGAATTTTGAGTAAATTTGAAATCCGGTTGTTGAAAATAGTCCGAGAGTTTAGTTATTCGATTGGAAATGGAATGATAATAGTAATTCTCCCATTGATCTAACAACCTTCAAACATACTGAAAATCATTGATGCCTATACATCCTCTCAACCATTTGGCCCTGTGAAACATGAATTTAACACATATTTCGTTAAATTTGGAAATATTCTATTACATGGACCTCATCAACATTGATTTTTTTGTAAATCGCCATATTAAATTAAGATGAGATAAACCAGTTAGTGACCATGAATAGGTCAAACATGGGACTGCTAGGTACTATAGTATAAATGGACAAACATGGGACTGCTAGGTACTATAGTATAAATGGACGATAGGAGTGTGAAATAAACTCTTATAAGAAATCAATTTGAGCTAAATCATCTTAGTGTGTTTAACATCCAAGTGAGATATTATTGTTATGGACAACAAACCCAACTCAATGTTTGAATTTGGTGCCTAATGACTCCATCCCCCTTGCCACAACTACTCCATCCCCCTTGCCACAACTGAGGGGGTTGTGGGTGGGAGTTGTTGATCAAATGACGATGTTGTGAGGATTTCCTAAGTGGAGGGAGGGTGCATCCCTTGCATTGGCTTGGT